>VXAL01012507.1:6331-28847 GCA_013399475.1 Chauna torquata
AGGAGAGGAGAGGAGAGGAGAGGAGAGGAGAGGAGAGGAGAGTTCCCCCAAACCAAGGTGCTTTCACTCACATCCCCACCTCATTCTTGTGCCACCTGACCCCCTGTCCTGCAGCATCGCAGCACTCAGCACCCGCTGCCTGGCGGAGGGGATGGCTCTGGGTGTGCTGCTCAGGGTCCTGTGTCCTCCCGCCTCCCACCAGGAGATAATGAGGTGGCTGATCTTCTGCAAAGCCAGCTGGTCCTCCAAATCTCACCTGGTATTTGCCCATCACTCTAGGTACTTAAATGGCTTTCACAATCAGCCTTTTTCTGTTCAGCTGTTTTCTGCCTGAAATGTGCTTTGGGTGTGTGAACTGGATGCTGGGTGTAAGCCCTCTCCTTGTTCCCAGCAAGGTCTTCCAGCCCTGGAGCATCTGTACCTCCCCGCTGGTTTCTCCTCGAATGCCCCTGTGCATCCTCAGCTGGGATTTTGGCTAAAGCAGAGCCTGCAAGGCCTTTCTGGTAAAGCTTCACTGAATTTGGAAGTGGTCCCTCACCTGCAAAAGAGCCAGCAGGGGCTTCATCCCAGACCAGGATCCTTTCTTTCAGGTGTTGTCTGCAAGGTGCTGCGAAGATCTCCAGAACGCCCAGGGACAGGCGGCCGGCGGCTCTCCCTGCCCCAGACGCTGCAGCTCCCCATCGGGCTCGGGATGCAGCTTTCGGACATTGGCGTGGGGCCCCGCCGGGCTTTCAAGGCGTGCTTCACACCTGGTTTGAATGTGGGCTTGCGAAGGGCAAAAAAGCCCAACCCGCCCTAATGCCCTCGCACCGCCACCGCGTGCGGCACCACTTGCCGTTATTAGTACGGCAAACTGAACAATATTGATTCAGAGGATTTGTGGTTTACCAGCATAGTTTCGCTGTTAGCCTTCACGCCGTTGCCTGACTCATGAATACACATGAAGTCCCAAATAGTTCGCTTACGGTTTAAACACTCGGGCGCGCGAGTGTGTGAGAGAGGGAGAGTTATGTATTTCCACTCACCCCAGCCGCTTTTCCCTCGAGCCGCTGCCGCTTCCATGGGGCCTGACCCAGTGCCCACTGGAGCCCGGTGGAGCCCTTCCAGCGCCTTCAATAGCGCCTGGATCGTGGCCACCAGGCCACCATTTTCGGAGGTGCTGAGTAAACACAGCTCCCGAGGCCTTTAATCTGCCTTTGTGAGCGCACTTGCCTTTGAAAATCAGGCCTTATACGCTCTCCTTTATCTTGGCATGTGGTTTGAGGGCAACAAGCTGCCTGGTTCTTGACAGGTTGTCTATTAAATATAGATGATGCCTTCACATGCAATTGTCTGCTAGATTTTTTTGGAGGAACAAAAGGCTCCTATTCACAAGCTCTGGCATGTCATGCGGGGATGATTAAAAAGGTTAAGGCTTAAAGATATTTCCCCTTTACTTCAATGAATGAAGGACTATCCCTCTAATAGCCCTAACTAAATATTAGCCTGATATACTACAATTGTCACAGCCCAGTCTGATTTTATTTTATTCTGCTGGGTACACGTGAGGCTGCCGCAATGCCCCCGTTCTCCGGTGCTGCCTCCCTCCGGATGGTTCACTGCAGAGGGAGCTCCGGGGGAAGCTGATGCATAGCGTATAGAGCAGATTTAGTGGGATGCAGCGTGGCGCCTGCTGCGCGGGACGTGCCCTTCGCGACACCGGCTTCCCTGCCGCAGCCCCCGCAGCCTGGGAAGTGCCCGCTGCTTGCAGGATCGCTTTGGGGTGCAACGTGGGAAAGAGACCTGGCCAAAAACCTCCGTGAGCCGTGGGCTGCAGAGCTGGGCTGCGCCTCAGCTCTCCCCTGCAGGCACATGTCCACACCTTTGCTTGCAGAGGAAAACGTCCCTAAGGCACTGATTTTGGACTGTGAGCAGTTTCCTCTGAGTTTGCCCTGTGTACGGGTGCCTTCAGGACAGGAGTGGGAGCAGCCGCCTGTGTCAGCCAGGAGAGCTCGCAGACGCCTGAGGGCGGCTGCTCCCTGGAAAACCAAACGGGTGCCTCAGAGCTGGGCATGCCTGAGCCGAAGCTCCTCCGAGGGTGGCTGCCGGGTGGGAACGGGCTCCCGCCCGCTGGTGCAACCCTCTGGCTGGTGAGGAGATCACGAGCCTGCACCCTGGCTTCGCCCTGCTGAAGGCTCCCTTGGCTGCGTCTGAATGCCTACAGCCACTCCTTCCTCATCCCTGGAGGCAGCTTCGCCTCCCTGCAGGACGCGCTTACCAAACTGTGTGGCTGTGGAGCAGAGGGATGCCTCCCCTCTCCTCCTCCTCCTCTGCCTGCTTGTGCCCCAGCTGGGCACCAGCCGCCCGGTTCCAGCGCCTCTTTGGGATCCTGTGTATGCAAAACGGATCCTGCTTCACCAAGCCCACGCGATCTCCAGAAGGAGCCCAGCCAGAACGTCCACGTCCCGGGATGAGCCACCAGACACCCTGCCTACCCGCCCCGGGGCGCGAGCCCTGCTCTAGCAATGCCCGCACCCCGGGAATGGGAACCGATCTGGGGAGCGCCTCGTTCCTGTTTCCCTGTCTCTGTGGAAAGCGCTCGACGTCTCCCCCGGAGCCACGGTCACACCGTGCCGTGCCGTGCCGTGCCACGCCACGGGCTCCGCGGGACACCCCGGCGGGGATGCCCCTCGCTGGCGCGCGCCCAGCTCACTGTCAGCCGTGCGCAGCTCCGGCCCCGCCGGCGGCTCCTGCTGCAAGCATCCCGCTCCCTGCCGCAGACCCAGCCGTGTGACGCCGCCTGGTGATCGAGAGATCTTTGCACCACGGCCAATACCTTTCAACTCCCGTTACTTTTGTCAGAAACTCCCCATTGCTCCGGTGGCTTATTCTGTTTTTCCGCAAGATATTTCTGATGCGGAGAGCAAATGCCTTTTCTAAAGGAAGCAGCTCAGGCTCACAGCTGGCTCAAAAGTCCTGGCTCCACCGACTCCAGCTGAGAAGCTGTAGGAGCCTCTAACAGCTAGGGTAGGCTACAGCTGCTGATCAGGATTGCTCTCCCTGAAAATATAGCTGCTTTTCTTGGACTTTCAGTGTCTGTCTTCAAATATGAGCACATGCGGCGTGCTCTCTAGCACCCTGTGGAAAGCACAGAGAGGCAGAAATAAGAAGGCTTGAAAGCCAGGCATCTAAAGTTTCCTCCAAACCTGCTCACAGCTGAGGGTCTCACAAAGGTCTTCTGACTCAGAGCAAAGCCTTGAAATAGCTCCGCGCAGTCCTCGCCATGGCTTTATGATCTAGCACGAGGTTCGGACACACCGCGCCTCTCCCCGAGACCGCGGGGGGAAGCCCCCAGCGAGCCCACCCTGGGGAGCAGCCCTGCCTGCGCCTGCGGGTTTGCCTTGCACGCGGTGGCAGCAGCAAGCTGCACTTTAAACACGAGGCGCCCGCTGCCTGTTGAGTGAAAATCTAAGGGCTAAGCAACAGAGTCCCAGCAGCAACAGCCCACCAGTACAACCCGCTCTGTCTCCCTGCCGGCACCAGTGGGAGCTGTCCCGCTGACTGGTCTAACGCGTCTTGGCTTGGGGGGACGGCCGGGCTTGCTGGCGATGCACATCATCAGCACACGAAGCGGGGCCGTGTGCTGGGAAGGCACGCGTGTGGCTGCATAGCATGTCTGGTACCTATCCGGCATGGAAAAAGCTTCCAGATCTTCCTGCTCATTGAACTCATTTAATAACGCAGTTGATAATCTTAATTGGAAACACACTTCGGCAGACTCCCTTGCCCCAGACAGAAGGAGGCTGCGGGGAGAAGCCTGGCAGCGGAGACGAGGATGGTTATCGGATGCAGCCATTTCTGCAGGTAGCCCCGGAGGTTGGCGACTTCCTGAGAGAAGTCCAGCGTTAGTGCGGAGTGCTTCTGGGGCACACGGTTCCCGTCTCCAGGAGAGACAACACCAACGGATCTTTCGTTTGATTTGCCTTTTCTGTGGCCAAAACTGCCGGCCGGGGTGGGGAGGACAGCACAAGAATTGCCTCCTCCCAAGGGAGGAGAGGTTTTCCTTGTGAAAAACCCCAGCCGGCGCTGCTCAGAGTCCTCTCTTGTAGCCTGGTGCTCCCAATGTTTTAACAAGAGGCCCCACAAATATTTAACTCCAGCAAAGGGAGAAAACCTGGTGTAGTAGGGCGGGATGGATATGTTTGCTGAGAAGAGAGGGTGAAAGACTGTGGAATTTATTGATTGGATTCCCGTTGAAACACAAATGCTTTCTCATAACCCAGGAGGAGATAATGGCTTGGCAAACACGTATGTGCTGAGTGCACTTGGCTGGAGGTATTTATGTTCTGTCCCGGGAAACTGCAGGGAGAGGGAAAGTGAGGACCCCGGCTAGCTCTCCGAGGATGCGCTGGTGGGAAGGGGTGGGCACATTCCTGGGGCCGAGCTGCTCCCGGCTGGTGTCCCCCGCTGTCCCCACCGCTCTGTCCTCGCGTTCCTCCTGATGGCTCAACTCTGGCGAGCGCTGCGTGCGTGGGTGTAGCAGTGCCTTTCCCCCTTTCCCCTGCCCTTCCCTTTCTTTCCTCTCCTTGTAACTCCCTGGAATGGTTCTCGCATTGTGCCCCCTCCTCCATTGCCTTGTAAACAGCAGAAATCCTGCAGACCTCACGAATTTGGGATATCGGGTAGGATTCGGCTCATCCGAGCTCCTGCGTGCCCTCTGGCCAGCTCCAGGCTTTTGGAAGTACCCAGCAAGCAGCAACGCAAGGCTTGGGGATGCACGCAGAGTGCATCTCCGTCTAATTCCTGCCGGGTCCTGCCTCTCGCAGGGGACGTGGAAGAAAGGCAGAGAGCAGGACAGGTTTCCCTCCTGTCCCTCCCTTCCTTCCAGCATGCATTGATGTGGGGTGGCTTGGCTTCTGGAGCGGGCAGTGCCTTGCTCTCCTATCAGCCACCTCTCTGCTGTTAGTCCTCTGCAAAACGAAAGGAAAATTGGCAACTTTCTTCAAAAAGCCAGCAATTCATGAATCCCATATGGGGGAAAAAGTGATGTTTATCGAGTAGCATTTCGAACTGCTTTTTTGTTTTATTTTGCAAAATAAGCATCATTTCTAGATAGAAGGAGGGGTTTTCCCCCATTCCTGTCTCCTTTCCTGACCATTCCAACACAGTCCCTCATTCCTGGGAACTTTATGTTGTCTTCCACACAGCCTTCCTTGGCGCAGAGAAGAAAGCATCCACCACAGAGCGGGCAGAGACTTCCCGATCCCCTGGTGCGTCTCTGCGGGCGCTCTGGTGCTCTGAACCCGGTGGCAGGCGGACTTCTGCTGCTTCTCACCAGAGCAGAGGGCAGCGGCTGCGTCAGCAAACGCGCAGAGACGCCAGCCCGACCGCGGCGCAAGATGGCCGGCGGCTCCATGCCTGAGCCGCACTCCTCGCGGGCACGTTCCCCCACTCTCCCCCCTCCTATCTCCATAGAGACACCATTGTCCGCTCATGTCTGGCTCAACCTTTCTTCTTTTTTTTTTTTTTTCCCCCTCTTGAGCCCATGTGTTTGCATGCAAATCGCCCAGATTGCCGCCTCAGCTGCACATGCTGCTGCACGAACGGCTCTCTGCACGAGGGCAGGCCTGGGGCTCGCCGGCGGGAACCCGCTGGCAACGCTGCTCTAACCCCAAATCCAGCTGCTGGCAGCGCGGGGCCGGATGCCCGCGGCCCCTCTGCGCTGCTCCCCACGCCTCGTGCGTGGATGGGGCTCTCGGGACGGGTGCGGGCAGGAGGATGGAGAAAAAGCAGACAAAACAACCTTTAAGGTTTTGTTCCAGCCTGCTACGTCTTCCTCGCACAAGCACGCCAGCTTGCACAAGCAGCTTTTGACCCCACTGGTGCTGTGGCCTCGTGCCGGGAGCGTTTGTCCCGGGGCCGCGGCACACAGCCTTTCGGCACGGGCTGTGCACGCAGGCTGAGGCATCGCAGCCGGTTGGGTATCGAGTTATCACCGCGCCGCTTCCTCCATCAGCAGCCCCGTGTTGTGCATGCGAGAGGCAAGGGATAACGCAGCTCTAACGGAAGGAATTAAAGGGTTATTAAAAAAAAAAAAGGAAAAAGCAAGTTGCCTTTCGGTTTTTCAGCGGTGCTGCCCACAAGGCACCCCTGCGGCTGCCCAAAGCCAAGGTGAGGGCTTCGTCCCGCGGAGCGGGTTTCCAGCTGGGGTGAGCTGGGGGTCTCGGTGCCATCAGTGGGGCTGTGCTGGGCTACCCCATTGCATCAGCTGCCCTACGGTCCCCCCGGCCTCTCCCCATCCCCACACAAATCCACGTCCAGCGGCTGCGCATCGGGCTTCTCTTACCAAAACTCTCAATTTGCCGCGGGAAAGGTTCCTGACACCTGCACCCTGCAGACAGGAGTTATGGGGCCGGTCTCGGCGGGTTGGGGTGATTCATGCCCACCCAGGTGGCGGCCGGAGGAGCCCTGCGCAAGAGGAATGTGCCTGTTCGCAAGATGGATACGGGCTTCATAACTCGGGGCAGCGAGAAGCTGCCTGGGCAGCGGCGGTGGCATTCGGGGGCTGCATCCCCTCCTAAATCCAAAAGCAGGCAGGGAGCACGGCTGTGAGGGAGACCGGGAGGAACAGAGCAGCTCAGGAGCTTGCTGGGGAAAAGCTTACAGGGAAAACACGATGGCAGCTGGGGGTGCCGGGGGGAGCCCCCTCGCCCCTTGCTCGCTGTCCCTGCTGGCTCCATGGGACCCATGTCCCCGCCTGCCCGCCGCAGCCCGGCACTCACCGGTGTGCTGCCCTGTCCCTCCTCTCGCACTTCTTGCCCAGGTTAAACACCACGGTAATTTTCATGCCCTTTATACCAGGGAGTGTCTGCTCCTGGCATAGATAACATCAGCTTTAGTTTTCCCCCTGCCAGCACACCAAGTCTTCCTCCAGACTCGGAGTGTTCCTCAAAAACCAAGCCCGCTGCCTCTAAGACCTTCGGGCACTCTGCTGTTGATACAACGCCGCCTTTACGAGCCGCTGTGATGCGTACAGTACCAACCTTACCACATAAGCACATAAGCCTCCTGTTTTTTTTTTTTTTTTTTATCCTTCTTAAAGGATTATTTCAAAGCCAATTTTTACAATTGCGTCCCAGACAAACAGCGCATCCCCCAGGGGTCTGGCGAGGGGAACAGTTGAAGCAGGGCGAGCGCTGCATGATAGCTGATGGTGGAGCTTGGAGCCCGCCGCAGCCTTGCCTGCCAGCTTCGCGGCCCGAGGGGCACCCGGTTCTCACAGCAGCTTCCCAGGGGACCTCTCGCTCCCGCTCCACGGGCCTGCCTTTTGGCTAGGTGCTATTTCGTGCCCTCTGAAGTCCGGAGGAGCCCGGTGCTTCTCAGCTCCACGCTGGGGACGCGGCACAGCCGCCGGGGTCAGGGTGGCCGGAGCCCGCCAGTCCCCAGTCTGGAAAAGCTGCTGCAGAGCAGCGAGGGCGCATCTCACTGGCAGGGGTCCCCCAGAACTCCGAGCCGCCTCAGGCCACTGCTGGCACGGTGAAGGAAAATAAAATGACTTCATAAAAGTCGGGACTGTTTAATTTCAGAGTGTTTAAGTCAGCAAAAATGCATCAGACAATTATATTGCACTTAATACTCGGATAATAGAACAATGAAAGATGTATGTTTGCATTTTGTAAAATTAAACTGTATGCAGTTATTTATCTTTTACCTTAATTGTTTGAGCTTGTTTCTAATGTAAACTGTTGTAATTTTAAATAAATATAATAGAAAAAACTTTCCAAGGTATCAGAAATCCAGAGTAAATTTACTTTGCAAATAGGCTTTGTTAGGTATGTTTTATGCTGGGGATCTTAAACTGACACTTCCATTCAAAAATATTTGGAACACTTCAGCATCAGGTCTGCCGGTCCCTGGGGCTGCGGGGAGCTCCAGAAGGGAGGACCTGGCTGAGCCCGTGGCCGCAGGTGAGTTTTTGGGAAGGCGGCTCCGCGGCGGTGCGAGGGATGGTGCCCAGCCCTGAGTTCCTGCAGCGCCCGCACCCAGCGCTGCGCTTTGACCAAGCGCTGAGCTGGAGCGAGGCGGGGTGGCGGGGCTTTGCACCCTGAGGTTGGGGGAGAGGACAGTTCGGGTAAGCCCACGACTCGCCAGGATTTGCCTCTCGCAGGTGTGCAGGTGGCACGAGGGAAGGAGAGGAGAAGGGTCGCAGAGGTGGCCGGGGAAGGCTGAGCTGGGAGCTCCTCTGCACCGTGAGCGCGTCCCGCGCGCGGGAGAGGTCTCCATCCCTCGCCGCCCGCCACCTCCTTCCGTGCTGCCTGCCTGGGATCACGGCAAAGGGTGCGTGGGCGGGGAGCAGGGACGTGGCGGAGGAGCGGAAAGCCCTCGGATGTGCGGGGTCCACCAGCTTGCTAAAAGTCGAGGCGGCTGTGCAAGAGCAGCCCCGCGCAACCTGCACCTCAGCGCCCTGCTCTGTCCCACCGCAGGCCCCCACGCGCCCCGACCGAGGAAGCGCCCGGCGGTGCCCGGTCCCGCAAACGGGGCGTGCGAAGGCTGAAGCGAGCGTGTTCAGACGGCCGCAGCGCTGATGCTCCCCGGCGCCCCAGCTCCTGGCTTGGTGACCCTCGTATCGCTCTGTGCATAAAAATAGGAGTGAGGCACGGCCAGGCCTGTTTTACAGGTCCGTGTAGTGCGGGGTTTGGGTGGCTGAAAGCACGGGGCTCCCGGCCTTTCATCTTCCATTGCGCCGGAGCCAAACACTAATGGTTTCAGAAGCATGCCCTAGCGTGCCTTAATGATGCCATCAGGCATCTGAGCGCTCACTTTGGCTTGGGCAGCACCTTCGGGACTCCCTGCACCAAGCAGTAATGCTAGGATAACTTTTCAATGAAGTCTATCATCATGCCATGTAAAATCCCAATTATCTCTACTGGGAAAATACAGTTACTGCTTTGTTGCTCTTTGAGGAGTTTTAGAGATGATCTCGGTTAAGCCCAAGATGTTGATTAAGGAGGTGAATTCAACTGTTGACTTAGCCCTAAGGGGTTGTTATAAATGTGTCTGTTTGTTTTTCCAGTACCACGAGGGAAGACTCCAACAAAGGAAACGCTCTGGGTTGAAAGGTAACTCCGGTGATTAATGACATATACATTCAGCATGACGTCTTTATCACGGGGTGGTCCTATTGATTTCGAGTTGAGCAACCTGGGAAGTGGAAAAGAGGCTGTAAAAGTGAAAGCCTGGTGAAAATTAATTAATTGCTGAAACAAAAGCGTCAGTCCGCCTCACGTACCTGGAATTCGGCAGGCAGCCCCATCTTGCCGGATTCTTGCGGTGGCTCCGTAAATCATGACTGATGTTCCTTTCATAGCGTGCAGTGAGTCAAAAAAATAAAATAGGAATGCTGGGGTTGGTTCGGGCTTGTTAGCTGCATATGCCAAGAGAATTTTTTGGATGACTGCAGCCCTTTTGACAAAGGGAGCTCATCAGAGGGAGCTGAAGCTGGGTCAGGGTGCCAGCAGATGTGCCCACGGGTTGACTCGCGCTGGATCGCAGCGGGGGTTTTCAGCGGAGTTCACAGCTCCCAGTTCGCGGCTCTGCTGTAACCATCGCCGCCGCCGCGGTGAGGCTGCCGGGGCAGGACGGAGCTTGCACACACGGGGTGTGGGCGCTGCTGAAACCTGATCCCACGGAGCCTCACGGGATGCCCTGGGGAGCAACAGGGAGGGTTTGGGGTGCCTGGCCTGCTTTGCTCCAACTGGCATCCCAGCTGCTCAGATGTCAGCTTGGCTTCCGTGGTGTCACCTGCGTACAGTGGAGATGATGGAAACGGGAAGGAAAAATGTCAGCTCTGCAGGGAAAAGGCAAATCCTGCCCAAGTCAGGTGCCCCATTTTCTCTAAGGTGGCATTAAAACATCCAAAGCCCATCAGAAACTTCCTCTGGTAGTCTCTGCTGAGCTGGGGTGCTGCTTCCCAGCTACCTCAGGGCATTTTGGGGGCAAGCAAGGGAAAATGGAGAGAGAAAGATGCTGGTGCTTCCCATGGCACAGCCCTATGGGACTTGCTCCTGTGCATCGCTGCTGTCACCCCCAGGCAGAGGGACACGGGGCAAGCAACCAAAAGGCAGCAGAGGAGCAGCCAAAATAATCCAGATGCTCCTTTCCCTGCTGCTCTTCTGTGCTTTCAGTTCCTTTAGATGGCACCATCCTCCTGCGCTGGTGCTGCGCCGGAGCCCGCGCCAATTAGTATTCACAGCGCAAAAAGAGGAAAATTCCTTCATTACGCGGCAGCCGGCAGTGCTGCTGTAATTGAGGAGGTGTCAGCAACTCCATTAGCAGCCTGGCTCACGCCGCGGGGAAGGCTCATGCCGGGGCTGCCGAAAGCCCGGGGCAGCCAAGTCCCCCGGTTGTAGCAGCATCACTGTGCGGGTGGTGGTTCAGAAAGCGCCCTCGGGGCCACTCCTGGTTTCTGGAGGTCAGTGTGACGTGTAAACGCCAGTGGGATGTGCGGGGTCCCGTCCAGAGGCCACCGGGTCCCCGGTGCCAGGGGCTTCAGCGAGACGTGCCCACCGGCGGCAGGATGCCCTCGACCTAGCAGGAGGCTGGACGGGTACCAGCAGGAGAGCAGGATGCCTCTGATTATGTAGCTTCTTATTATATAGCCACCAAATTTCATCCTTCACCACCTCTAGTGCAAGGGACATCCCTCCGCCACCCTGCCCAAGGTGTCCCCACCACCGCGTCCCCCTCGTGCCCTGTCCCTCGGTGCTCGGTGTAGGCGCTGCAAAGCAGCCCCCAGGTCCTTCAGGGCCCGAGCCCCTGGTTTCTGGGGCGCTGGGGCTGCTGGCGCAGGACATGCTTTGTTAGCGCGGAATTAAGAGGAACCACAGGTTTCCCAAGTGGGGCGGATGCGGGGAAGCAGGCTCGTGCTTTTCACGCTCAGAAAGCGGCTCGTCCCGGAGGAGACCTGTAGCATCGCCACGCTGGGGCTCATCTGGTGGAGCCCTGCCTTGTGCTTCACCAGATGGAGCGGGATGAGCTGTGCCCAGGGCGATGCGCTCACCGGAGGGCATCCCCAACCCTGTGGCACCCTGCTGTGCCACCCGCATCGCCCCACAAACGTTTCCTCTGCCCCTTCACCACGCTGGCCCCTGGGGGTGACGCAGGGCGAGGTGTGAAGGCAGCGGTTCCCGGGATGTCCCCTGCCTTTGGGCTGAAAATCCTGGATTCAGACACTCAAAAAGCAAAACCGAGGTAGGGATGAGCAGTGCGGGCCAGCTGGGGCACAGAAGGGGCAGCAGCCAGGAGGAAGAACATGATCTTACCCAGCTCCTACGCGCTAGCGAGGACGCGTCCCCTCCCTCCCCCGAAATGCTAACTTGTCCCCTTGGCTAATTCTGGGCCGCTCTGAAACAAAGCACCAGCGGGGAATTTCATGGGGTCAGCCCAAATCCCTTGTTCTCCCAGCCTGCCCCCGGCCCCCAGGAGCTGCAGCCTTGTTGAGGCTTTTAGAAGTGCAAATAATCTCTATTAATGGGGAAAGAGATCAAGTGGTTGTGGCAGGAGCTCTCCCGATACCGCCCTGCAGATCACGTTGCTGGCTCCTCAGTGGGAATCCGTCCCGGGGACGATCTGCCTCAAAGCGCTTTTTTATCGGTTTTGCTTTATTTTTCTGCCTTTTTTTGCTGCCTTCTGCCGGGGGTTAGGCTGGCAGCTCTGCGGCAAGCGGTGCGCTGGGGCTCTGGCTCCATCCACCTCTCTAACCCACCCAAAGAGCACGGCTTTCTGGCTTTGCAAGGCTCTCGCCAGCTGTAGTTAAGTGAATGCTGCTGTACCGAAAAAGGATCCTAGATGAATCCTGGGCCCAGGTAGATGGGAAGTGCAAAATGTTGCTGTTATAGCTAAAGCACAAATGAGCCCAAAATACGCAGCGTGGCCTGCAGAACCGGGCGAAAGCGGTGCGTCGCCTCTGCTCACGCTTTGTCCGTGATTACGCCGCCTGAGACAGAAGGCTGCAGCCACGCAGCAGTGCTGACGGAGGAAACGCTCCTGCAGCCCGGCCCCTGGAAATGCAGTTTCTAGGAAGTCACAGTGAGCTCAAAACCACACACATTTTCCTCAACAAACAGCCCGCGCCACGAACAACCCCACCGGCAGCAGAGCGGTGACCCCGCGCGAGTGGCTTCCCTTCTCTCTGCCTTTTGTCTCCCGGTCCAGCCTTTGTCTCTGCCGCTGCCCAGCTCCCCGGGCGGCTCCGAGCAGGGTGCTGCGCGGGCACTGCCACGCTCCCCCCGTGTCCCCAAAATGGGGGACGAGCCAGCCCCGCAGGCACCGGGGGTGGCCTTAGCTTGGAGTGTCAGCACTGAACCGCCCGCTCAAAATTCAGCCCTGCCCGGTGCCTGTTTATTTTACATCGCTCCTGCGCCTCACGCTCAGCTCTTCATTTCGGGGGAGAGCCCACGGGATCACTGCAATAGCCGCTTCATTTATTTGCCCAGAAAAATAGATTATCGCTCGTGCTTCCTCCCACTTCTGCTGGTCACAATTTGGGGCACCGGTTCCGATTGCTCTCTTATTTATTTGTTCAGTCATTTTTGCTCCGTCTCCTTGTTAAATAACCAAAGTCATTCATTAAGCACCACACTGCGTGTTCTGACCCTTTATTAGGCATTACTTAGCTTACGGTGGGAGAAAACCTTAATTCTTCTCTACATTTATTTTCCTTTTCAATGATTTGGCAGAGCAGGAAAAAAAATGCTCGGTATAGTTTAAACAGCCTGGAAGTATTTTTATGCAAAAGAAGAATCCCCATTAAGTTTCATATTTTTCCCCCACAGCTACAAATCCCAGAGCAGCAGAAAAGAACAAAAAGCACTGACAAATGATGTGTGCATCCTGAAGTGCCGTTACTTGTAGACGATGCTGAGTAAAGGACCGGCAACAAATTAAGCAGCGTGGAGGAATTACAGACAGAAGACTCAAAATATTTTGCTGAAAAACTCAAAATCCCCAAAGCAGCATTTTGACATAATTCTGACAAAGCAGATTTGCCCTCCCTGCAGGATTCGCCCCCGGGTGCCGCAGAGCTGAGCTTGTCCCTATTCCTGTTTTTCCTCCGGCTCGCAGCCGGGAAGGCGAGCCGAGCCGCCCGCCGCGGTGATTTAGGAAGCGGTCCCTGCGAGGGAAGCGCCGTCTCTTTCACACACACTTGCCAGCTACAAAGCAGTGGAGATTTTCATTTTGGAGTTGATCAGGACAATTTTGTCCCAGCGACCCTGCTGTCTAACCCTGTTTGCTGAGTTACGCCGGGTTTGCTGACAACTTCTACTTGAGTAAATTGTATTTAGACAACAATATATTTCATTCAGGTCTTTTGCAATGTCTGGACCAAGGTCAGTTTTATATTCTACTGAAATCATAAAGTGACACTTGAGATAAACAGAATGTTTACTCTCTCCATGTGAGCCGAAGCTGATATGTAAATTTATCCTTATTCTTTCATCAAATTTGCATTTACCCTCTTAGTCAAACACTACAGGGTTCCAAATCAAACAGCTTTAATGGTGGTCAACTCTTTATGACCGATTGCCATATCAGAGAGAAAGAAGCAGCAATTTAGATTAAAATGAAAAGAGTAACACAACATAACAAGCGTCATCCGGTCGGCAATAATTGGATAAACTTTTCATACAAGTGAATGTGTTTTGATGCTTGGCTGCCTGGAAAGCAATTGCCGTATTCTTCTGCTTTTATTATGCTCCCTTTATCTGCTACAAACAGACCGTACTCACCTGTCATTATTTTTTCTTTCTGATCAAACAAGCCAAGTGCCACTAAACAAATTCTGTGGTTATTTTTTCTTTTAAATTTACATAAAAGAAGGGGACTTTATTCACAGCAACAAACAATCACTTTTTCTCATATCTTTAACACTCAGGTCACGATGGAATAAAGTGGTTGGGCATGAAAGTAGAAATAGGAAATGTAAAGGTGGGCTTGCAGGTTCGGTTGCTTTTTACGAGAGGAGTGCCATGAATTATTCCCGAGCATTACAAGCTGGGTCAGCACCGCGCGGTGCAAATCCGGACTTGCGCCGCAGGGACGGGCAGGGGGTGAGGGCTGGAGGGGGCTGGACAGCCCTCGGAGAAGTTCTGCAAAGTCTGACTGCATGTGGACAGCGAGAAAACCCAACGAGGACACAGACTGGCAACGAAAATCCTCTGCCAAAGATTAAAAGGGGAAGATATTCAGCGCCTGAGCTGCTGCCTGTGGTTTGCATGCCCTGAACGCCTTGCTGCAGCGGAGCAAAGGGTGCTAAGCTGAGACCCCACAACTCGTTTCACGTGTGCTGTGGGCCACAGCTTCGGAGGAGGGGGAGAGCTGTTTTGTGAAGTCTGAACCCAAAGGACAAAGGTTTTTCCTGAAGCTAACATTTTGGGGGTGCCAAGGGATGGCTACTTTTTCAACTAAGCACCAAATGAATTTAAAGCAAATACCCGTGCCGAGGCAGCCAGGACAATGCAGCAAAAGTGCTGTCCCTGAGCGCTGCCAGAGTCTGCTTCCTGCAGGAAACAGAGAGAGAGAGAAGAAAGAAAGAGAGAGAGAAGGAAAGAGAGAAAGAAAAAAGAAAAAGAAAAAGAAAGAAAGAAAGAAAGAAGGAAAGAAAGAAAAGAAAGAAAGAAAGAAAGAAGGAAAGAAAGAAAAGAAAGAAAGAAAGAAAGAAGGAAAGAAAAGGAAAAGAAGAAAGAAAGAAAAAGAGAGAAAGAAGGAAAAGAAGAAAGGAAGAAAGGAGGAGAACCGAAGTGTGCTTGGCCAGGGCTGTGGCTAGGTAACGGCAGGTCTGGTGCCGGGAATGCGGGACACGGCGAAACGGCTTCATCCCGCAGCACCGCGGCACCAGCACCGGCACCGGCCCCTGTCTCGCTAGAACAGCACCAAAACCAAAAATTAGGGAAAGGAAGAAAGAGAGAAAAGGAGGGGGGCTAAAAAATAAATAAATAGAAAAAGCAGGAGGAGAGGGGTGAAAAAAGGAGAGGAGAGAATTTTCCTTTTCAGCGTGGCTGTCAAATGGATATCTTATAGTGGGAGGGCTGGGAGGGAACAGATATCTGCCTCTCTCCGGAGCCTGCAAGTATTTCTGCCATTCATGAAGCCAAGGGATGCCACACACATTCTGTTTGTTCAACATAAGCAAACAGATTGTAAACTGGCTGATAATTTTTGTACTGACAATGTCATTTACAGCTGTCAGCCTTTTGTCTGTCATGTTTGCTTTATTCAAATATGAACCAAGTGGACCTCCCTTCCACCGCTTTCTTCTGCATTAAAATCACATCAATTCCGTTCCATTCTGTCTTATCTAAAATTCATTGGAGGCCAATCACTTGGATGAATGCTTTGGGGTTTCCATGGAGGCAAGAAGTCTAGTGTGGACTTCAGGGGATTAGGAAGTTTCAGATTTAAAGCCTTGAAGTGCACGTTTCTTTCAGTTCTTTCTTTTGATTGTAGAGGAAGGGGAAGGGAAAAAAAGAAAAACTCGGGAAATTTCAAGATAATTTTATTTTCTGAAAGTGCCCCAGCGCTGAGAAATGCCTCCTTCTAGCGCCTGTGCGTGTGTCACCGCGTGGGGGAATGTGCTCAGCCCCTGAATTTTTGTTTAAGTGCGATTTGCAGCTGTGATCTTCCCAGCTGAGCCGAACGGAGAACACTGTATTGGCATGTATTCTCCCGCAGCATCCTCAACCGGAGCTTTCCACAGGCTCATATAATAAATTCAGGCCCGTCTTCAATTAGATTGATTTGGATCCAGCTGCTTCCCATGGTGCTGCCCGCAGGTCTGGAAGCATCTCCCTTTGTTAATAGAGGTCACGGCACTTTGTGTTAAATAATTCACGTCGGACTATCTGTCTGTCTGTCTGGAGGCAGCTGCAGATGTTGCCAGTTTGTGCGAAGGTTGCGCCAGGTCCGAGCCCCGCGCTCGCCCACACAGGCGTCCGCGTGCACCCCAGTAGCAGATATTTGTGCACAAAAGATATTTCGTGTTTGCTGATCAAGCTCTTAGCCGATGGAAATCGGGAGGCAGTCGGCGCAAGCGGGATGAATTTGTATTGAGAAGCTCGGGCTTGTCCTGCTTTTGTCTCCGGGCTTTTTAGCATTGTTTTAGGCTCGTGGTTTTGAGCGCTACGGATGGTTTGCGGTGCTGGGTGCCGCTGTGGGGCTGGACCCCAACAGCGCGGCGGGACGCAGGGACGGGGACGCGCCCGACCAGCCCACCACCTGCCCCTTCCACCGCCGGCCCTGGCGCGAGCGGAGCGGGTCAGCCCGCGGAGGCCCTGGCCGGGGAGGTGCCAAGGCTTGGGGGTTCCGGGGAGGGCTCGGGGGCCCTGGCTGAAGGGTTCGCCTCTGCTAGTCCTCTGCTTCCACAAAGTATGTCTCAGTCAAAACTCATACCGCGGTGACCTCCTCCCCGATGCAGATCGAGCGGAGACTGTAAATGCCATACCCATCAGTCCCGCCGGCTCCCCTCTCCTCCGCGACGCCTCCGCGCAACCCCGCTCACGCGGCAGCTTCGCGTTCAGTCAGCACAGCCGGCCCACGCCCACAAACACACAACGCGCATCAACAAACAAACAAGGCCGAGCAAACAAGCAAACAGAAGCTAATCAAGACATTTCTCCCAGCGTCCAGGTAGACAAGGAAGGACTGCTGTTGCTTCGTTTATGATTTTTGCTTTAAAGTGCCGCCGAGCTGCTCAGCCGCCGGGCGGTGGGATGGGGGTGGCCGCCCTGGCTGATGCTGGAGACCTTTGGGGTCCTTTCCGGGATTTCTCATGTGCTCGCTGAGAAAGCATCCCTGTGCAAAGAGGTGACGCTTTGTGGCAGGGCGAGGTGCTCCTCTGAGGGAAGGGAGCTGGGGGGGGGCTGGTGGCTGGGTGTTCGGAGACCTAGAGCTTTGGGGCTACTGGTAGAGAAGGTGGGGGGGCAACGAAGTCCTCGCACAGCTCCCAGGGAATCTGTGCCCGTCTCAGATTCGATCAGGGTTGCCCAACCATCAGGCTCCGTGCCAGGTCAAGACCGTGGATAACGGCAGCCCAGGCTGTGCGGGGGCCGGGCGGTGTGGGGGCCCCCACGTCCTGCGAAAGGGGCTTAGCATCATCTCATCTCCAGGGGAGCAACTGCGGAGGTGAGGTGAACACACAGCCTCCTCGAATGGGTTTTGCTAAACACAAATCTAACGTCTGAGTCTAAAGTTGGTTGCTTTTTTTTCTTTTTTGTATTTAATGCTTAGCTTTTTCATTATTTTCCTTTTTCTTTTTTTTCTTTTTTTTTCTTTTTTTTTTCTTTGCCTCTCTTCCTTTCTCCAGTTGCTCCAACTGAGGAAACCTTTGGAAGTGACAGAGATTGTTCTCTTGTAACCCTGGTGCATTTAAACATTTTAAAATCCCAGTGATGGAGTTGCTGATGGGTTTTGTTCTCTTGCTGCTCTGGCTCATCTTCCTTTCAAGTTGGAGGCTTTTTCAAAATTACAAAAGAAAAAAAAAAGAAAAGGAGAAAGTGGGAAGGAGCTTTCCCCCATCATTTGTCTTACTGCATATAATAGCAGAAAACAATGACGAGTGGACAATGGGGGGAGACGAGAGGAAACTTTTCCTTTGTTTCAGTAATGTCTCATTTCAATTTGAAACAAAACTAAACATGCATGTGTGCTTCTTTATAAACTGACAGAAAATAACAGGATGAAAGTGTCACCCCACACGGATGCTAGGTTCAGAGAAGGGCTTTAAATGGCTAAGCTGGCTTAGTCCGAGGATATGGTTCTGAAAACGCGGATGGAGGTGTTTCTCCAGCCACGGGCAGCTCTGCTCTGCCCCAGAGCGGTGCCGGAGCTGCAGGAAGAAACGAGGTCCTGCTGCTGTGGTGCGACCCACTGCTCTAGCACTCTCCCTTCGGGAAGCCCTGCTCCGCAGGAAGAGAGGTGCTGCCGGCTCATTTGCAGCCGGGGTTTCCAGGTGCTGCCGAGCTGTGCGGATGCCAAGCAACCGGGCAAGGGCAGGCCAGAGCCTCGCCTGGCACTGTCAGCCGACTGCCCTGGAAGTGCAAGGTGACGAAACAACACCGACCTTCTCCCACATCCCGCTGTGGGTGGGGGGACAGGTTTGGGTCAGGAGGCCAGAAATGGGCCAGTGGCATCACTAGGATCGCTGGGGGATGGCGTGTGGCCCCAAACACCCCTAAAACCTCCCTTGCAAGGCTTCTGTAAGCAACCAGGTGCTCAGTGAGAGCCTGCCTGGTTTCGGCCAGCATTGGGTCACGGCTTCGTCCCGACGGCGCTGCTCCCCCGTGGCCGGCCCGCCCAGATTTAACTGCCTGTCCTCCACTCGGGTCTCCTCCTCAACGAAAAGCCTTGGCTTCCCTTCTCGTGCGGAATAAATACCTCCGAACCTTTGAGAAAGCCACTGGTTGACTGATGGTTCCCAGCCAACCGGGTCCTTGACGGCGGCGTGCGATCCCGCGGAGCGCATCCCGCCTCCGCCGTGAAGATTTACAAAATCAACCAAAACGAAAACGAAGTTTCCGTTCTTTTTGGTTGTTGTTGTTGTTGCCTTCCTTGCTTATTTCTTTCTTCCCTAAACAAAACCGGAGCACAGCCCGCCTGGCCGCCGGCACTGCCACCTGGGGCGGCGGCGAGCGCAGCACATGCCGCACAAAGCCGCCCGCGCGGCCCAGCCACCCAGTTCACGTCCGCTCCTGGGATATTTACGACATATCCCGCAGTTGTCATGTCAACGCAACAAGCGGCCGCGGCGCTAAATCAAGCCGTCAGCGGGCCAGAACAGTAACACTATGCAGAACGGCTCCAGTGACTGACACGGAACATGGCATTTGTCATTTCACGACGTTTTCGGTTGCTCCCTCGCTACGTTGGGGTTGGTCATTTGGAAGAGGAACAGGGCAGGGGAAGAATACCAATGAGATGGCAAAGATGACCTCTCTTTTCAAAAAAAAAAAAAAAAGAGGAAAAATTGTAGTTGGGTAGAGCGTCAGGTGGTTCCTTTCGCTGGGGTGGGGTTTGCTGTGTGTCAGCTACGCGCTGCGTGTCCTCTCAGAAATGGTGCAGCCACATCAATAATGCTGCTGTTGAAGGTATTTACCTACAGCCACCACAACTTCTTAACTCGGTTTGCGCTCCTTCAACAGCCGCGGTACACAGCTCATCTTTGCCCTCCTCCTGCCCAAAGCAATCTTCCTCCCTCGCGCTCGAATTTAGCCAAGTGAGCGGGGCAGCAGTTATGAAAGAGCACATTTTTATTGTAGCGAGCCCGTTTCCCCAAGGAAATGGAGCAAATATGCTGATTCGTACCGCGCCTGTCCATCAGTCACTGTAATAACTTTGGAGGCAGTAGGGCTCTCACGTCGATTGCACTCCTTCAAGTTTTGTGCAAATACATTAGCGGCGGCAGGAGGGAGGCACGGCTGGCGCCCACGCTGCCGCGCTCTGTGCCGGGTGAGCAGAGGCGCGGGAGGACCTGTGCCGGGGCGAGCCGGCACCAGCATCCAGGCCACGGGAAGAGCTGGGAGCTATTTCCAGGGAGATAGCTGAGTGTCTGCGCGTTTTTGTAATCCGCATTTATTTTTTGATGGGGCAAAAAGAAATGCCATCTGCATTTTAAGCCCACCCTGCCCCGCAAAAATAGACTATTTGGACAGAATATTTCATTAATGCTTCTGGAGCGTAAAGCATTTAAATGCACGGCGGCATAAAGCGCGCGCCCGCGTTCCCCTAGCGTGGGCAGAGCGCGGCTTTCAATGCTGGAAATCTACGGCCAGGCCTGCCACCACGCTGGGCTTGAGCGTTAGGGAACAGGCTTTCCGACAGGTGTAACAGCACCTGCGCGGGCGGTATTTGCATACACTGAGACGTTATTTATTTTCTCCTACTCACGGCGATGCGGCTTCACTCGGAGGGCACTCGCCCTCCGTGCCTTCATCGTGCGCTCGAGAAGAGCGCGCAGTCACAGCGCCGGAGCAGGGCACCAGCCTGCGCCCAGCCCTCCTCTCACCGTGCAGCTCTCCCGGAGCGGCAGGCTGTCCCGCGGCTGCCCGAGCAATTAGCTACCTTGCCAGGAGCCCTCTTCGCTAGCCCCGTGCCGGCGGAGGCCGGGCGCTCCCTGGCACAGCGTTCCCCTCCTTGCCGCAGGGACGCACGCCGCCGGCGCGCCGCGGCACCCAGAGCGACCAAGGGCAGAAGTTGGTCCCGAGCGCTGCGGTCAGTTTTTGTGCCATGCGTGTTTTGGCTTTCGCCGCCGTAGCGCTGATAAACAGATGGCTTCATAGTCCATTACGGCTCTGGGTTACTATTTCGCGAGCATGCAAATGATATTGCTGTGTTGCACGGTGCGGTTATTTACTGCTAATTGCTGAGCTGTCGATCATTATTATATTCTGCGGTGGCAGGGTTTGTATTTGCATAGCTTAAGCTATCCGTCCTATCTAAAATTAGCATGTGGCTTTAAAAAAAAAAAGTGATCGGTGCTAAAAGAAACGATCATGGAATTGACTGGGGTAAAATATCTCTGGGCTTTTTTGTATGCATAAACCGACACTTATCTGTGAGGGCTATGAAAAACAGCGAGATCTGACTGTGAAGTTTGCAAACAATGTCCCACCCCAGGGTCTGCATCGCATTTCCCTTTGTGTCCTGGCTGAGGGCACAGAGAGGATCACAGACCCCATCCTAGCGCTGTTTACTTTGGGAACAATCAGTAATGTATGAATAATAATGCCACCCTCTGACCATGACTAATTGAATTGCAGCATGCTGCGGAGGCAGGCAGAAAGCTTTGCTAGCTGCTAGTCTATCAGCCTTGTTTTTCAAGTAGCAGCAGACAATGATTGATGCTGATGTGCTTTCAAACAAGTATCCTTAAACACCTAACGCTAGCACGCATGGACCTGCGCCCCAGCCCCTGTTAGACTCGAGCCTGGGTTTATGCTTGTACTTGTTCCTTAAAGCAAGCTCCAGAGCCACCTTTTCCGCCCGGACGCAGTCCCCGTTGCTGCCAGCTCCCCGTGCAGTTTGGAGCGGAGTCCACGCCAGCGCTGCAGGGCGAGCCCAGGGACAGGAGCAAGGGCTGTGAGTTTTGCTTTAACAGCTTTCGGACGTACCCGAGGGGCTGAGGAAGCAACTAGGCTGTAAATAATGGCAGCAAAGCAAGCGAGAGCAGGACTCAGCTCCTGCTGCAGCCAGCGCTGGGAGAGAGATGGACGTACTGGAGAGAGTCTCACCCACCTGCTCTGCTGTTTCCCAATGTTATAGCTGGGGAAACTGAGGCACGGTGGGCTGCAGTGGCTGGGGGACAGTCACAAGGAAGGGTGTCCAGCTCTCCTGACTGCACTGTCAGGGCTTTAACACAAGACCATTATTAAAAGCAAAGCAGAGAGCTAACAATACAAAACAGAGGGACGGAGCCCCCGGGGTCCCAGCACCAGGACCCCGGCAGGACCCGACCGGAGCCCCACGGCCGCGGCAGCCGGCTTTCGCCCGGCTCCATCACACCCCTGCTCCCTGCCCAAGTTGGCTGCCTCGCCGCGCTCGCAAGGCAAACGTCCAGTGCAGGAGGGGTATTCGATGTGATGAAGAGAAGGTCGGGAAGTTCATTAAATTCCGTGTAAATCCTTTCTTCAGAGATACGATTAAGTGAAACGTTAGTGATTTATTTTCGCCTTCTCTATTTGGATTTTCAGGGTCTGGGTGCCAGCCGCTGCAGCCAGCTCCAAATCTCAGGCACTGGCCTTGTTTAGGAGTCAACAAAAGCCTTGTTTATAGACCCAGAGCCAAACAAAACTCTGCACTTCGGACCGACTAACGATCTCTCTTCAGCGGGACAAAAAGTCTTGTGTCACAACATCTCGCCAGCCTTCACCCTGGAGCTTTTTCCAACTTCTTTTTGCCGTTGCAGTGTAAGCAGCAGCGCAGAAAACCGCAGCCCATGGCAAAACGGCATCGCCTCGCCCCTCGCCCCCCTGGCAGCGTTCCTGGCTAGGAGAGGCTCCTGGGGATGCGGCTTTGCCTTGTGCCTCGCTGCGAACGCAAGGCCCAGCTCTGCCAGCACCGCGCAGCGTCCAGCACCTACCCAAGTGCCCGGCTGAGGTACCCAGCCCGCCCCTGCCCAGCGGCTGTGCCTGGAGGGGATGGATCCTGACACCCTGGGGTAGCCCAGGGAGCTGGGGAGGAGGGCAGGGGTCTCTCATGGGACGATCCGCAACGAATCAGCCCAAATTCGAAGCACGTTGCGAGCTAGGAAGGAGGCGCAGGCACGAGGCCGGTGAATCCTGCATCCTGACAACAGAAGGATGCTCCGGGCAGCGCCGACCGCCTCGCACCACAGGGCTGCGGCAGCGGCTCTCCCTTCCCACCCTGCGCAGGGCCACCTGCCCTCCACCGAGGTCTTCTGCTGGCCTCGGAAGCCCCTGGCTCCGGGCGGTTTCGCAGCCCAGCCGGGCGCCGGGCTCTGCCCCAGCCGCGCTCCCGCGCCAGCACG
>VXAL01012508.1:2376-16060 GCA_013399475.1 Chauna torquata
GAGGAAAAAAAAATCTGCCAAAAAAAAAAAAAAACACCAGCAGAAGCTTTGCAGAAAGAGCAGAGCAGAACCACTTGCAGAAGAACTTTGTTCTACAAGGCCAAGTACTGGTCTGTTTGAAATCGACATAGAGCTCGTCACTAATTTCATGGGGTCAGGATTTCATCTACCAGATTTCATGCACATTTCCTCCAAACACAAAAGGTGCACTTGTTTTTCCTGGAGCATGCATGCTTATATGCCTGTACAACTCCATATAGGTAAAGATATAGGTAGGTAGGTTTTTCAGGTCAAATATATTCTTAAATCTTTCCTACAATTCGCATCCCTGGCAACAGTTGCACACCAAACACAAACACACATAAAAAGGCAAGATTTTCTGTGATGAACACAGTCTGTGAAGAATCACAGAGCCCTCAGTCCTTTCTAAGCAGAGATACCTTAATTTATGCAAGCCAAATTGAAATGACAGGCAGGTAGGGGGTTTACCACGAATGCATTTTTAACGGCAAACAAAATGAACACATACTTTTCATTTATAGATAGTTGAAGCAATTTTTTAGTGATCTCTACTGTTTAAAGTTTTAGATCATTTTTGATAAATTGCATTTGAAACATGATTCTTTAAGTTTCGTACTAAAAAATTAAAGGAAACATTCAAGAGTAGTAGCAGAAATCTTGCATAAAATTTAATGACTTATCAGGGAAAGCTGAGTCTACAAGTTAGTCTCTTGTATTTGTCAAAAATCTCCTCCCTTGGAAACTATATACGTTCTGACCAAGAATACTGACTATTTGGCATGAAGCATTCCCTACCATATGATGGTGTACCACAGTAGTCATTTCAGCAAAGCTCTTGTAGGGTCCTTGCCTAGAGAAGCTGGATTGTTGTTAGGAATTTGTTCATGAACATCATCACCATCCTCTTTAATGATAGCTTTTTTTCCCCCAGAATGTTTACAAGATAACCTCAGTATTCATAGTTATATTTCTACGTTTGTCTATCCACTGGTAATCTTTTTTGATTCTTATTTCTCACGACCCATCTCTCCCTTAAGCTAGGTTCTTTGTAATTTTCCCCTCTTTCTCTTTTCCACAGGTACATGCCCTCCCTAGACTTCCTTCTCTAGGTCTAGTTGAAGAATCACCTTCCCTCGGCACCAAATTGTAATCTTAAAATATTTTCCAAACCACTGCCCATTTACTCTACAATACACTCCAGCATTACTTCTGCAAATTTACTGATGGTTTCTGATTGTGATAATTAAACTACTCTTTAACCTCTGTTTCTAGTAGAGGCCTCATCTTCACCACTTTCTTCATAAACTCATACTTAATTTTTCCCCCCAAAATAACTATTTCTGAGATCAGAAAGGCTGTTGCCAATTCTCTCAGTGTTACTAATCATGGTCATATGGTTTGCCATCCACTCATTTAAGAACCTTTCAGGTCTTACTCTACCTATTCACCTTGTTCTCTTTTAAATCCTTTCCAGAGTGGCTTACATCATTCTGACATGCAACACTACAGAAATTGTTCAGTAATTTGTACTTTCCTTCCCGTCACCTTTCCTTTGCACTAAGTCAATCTCACACAACTGCTAGGTCACTGTCCAGTTTCTCACCCTGCATCCTAATCCATTTTAAGTTCTGCTAGCATATCATCCATACCTGAAAGGTTTATTTTTGATGCTTTCAGTGGGAGATGTTACTTAAGATTTTCATGAACATGATTTTCTTTCACCTGCACAATTAATATTATTCAAAAATGTTTTATGCTCTTCAAAGTATTTTTCCTCACATCAATCACATGCTCTTCTTACCTCAGGGTTTCTCTAGTTGCTGATTTAATAACCTTAGTTGGCAGTGCAAGATCTCCTATCAATAATGTTCTTCAGACATCTCTCCTGAATTACTACTCTCTTTGTTGCCATCTTCCAATTCTGGCCTGCTCTCTTGATTTCATATGTTCAATTTCAAATTTAGGCTTTTTTAATTTGAATGTCACTTCTGTCACTAGTAATCATAATCACTTCGAGAACCATTTTCTTTCTTGATCCAGTTCCTCACTGCCTACATTCTCAGCTATGCCTATGAGGATTACCTTAATAACTTCCCACTCAACACTAAGCTCTTGCTCCTCCTTTAGCATCAACAGTGTTCAGAAATGACTATTGACATCAGCTGTATATGTTCTGATAGTAATTCAGAGAAATTTCAGTGAAGCCAGGACTCCTTCATTTTTAATTCAAAATGTAGATATGTACAATCAGCTATCTGAATCACAATTTTTTTCCAGGATAAATTCTGCAACAGCAGATGAATACTCTCATTCTCTTTGACACCAACACAAGGTGATCTAATTTCTTGAATAGTCATTTGATAATCTCTGGACAGGCCTGCTATGAAGAAGCGATAGTGTTTTAGGATTGACAAGCTACAGCTATATCGTATTTTATTGCTATAATAAACCTGCAACAATTAAACTAATTAAACTATGACTATGATATGCCTGAGCTTCTAGCAAGCAAATGTATGTTAGCTGTTTCATGATATCTGACTAAGCTACTTCTGATGAACTGACCAGAGAGAATACCCACCTTGCGAGGAAAGCACTTTCAGTAGACTGAGAAGAGAAAGCAGACACGTACTGACCCTTTCCTTTCCCATTCCCAGTGTCACTAACTTAGTTTGAAGTAATGTGACATCACTGGAGAAAAGCCAAATCCTGAACAAGAATTTTCCCTTGTTTCTTGTATCTCAGTAAGACTCAATTCTGCAGACACATATGCCTAGGTGTAACTGTATTTGTGTGAGGAAAATAAAAAGCATCAGCAATATGAAAAGCTGTTCCAATGTGCTATTTGCAGAACTGAGACTATAGCTACTAAGGTCCTGTGTCCTTTCTGAAGAATAAGGAGTAAAGCTGTCCAAAAAACAACGGGAGAGGAGCTAACTGGTAAAACATCAAAATAATTCAATAAAAAATAATTTTTAATTATTGCTCATGAATTATATCCATTTATAAGAAGTCAGGGCATTTTCTTTAAGAAAAGAAGTACAAATTAAAAAGCACATAAGGAAATGTTATCAAAGACCAGGGAATAGGAGAGGAATAAAGGGGAGGGAAACAGAAAAAAGCATTACTAGAAGTTTAGGAAAATCTTCTATTCTATGAATTTATTTTTAACACAAATCTCAGCAATTATATTTGATTCTAACGGACATAGTGAGGTTTTAGTAAACTTTTTCCATATTTTTCTTCCTCCTCCCTACTTACTTGTGATGACTGGGAACATAGGGATCATATTTTTTTTTCCCAGTAGTTGTTTTTGAATTGTCTACTGCCCACAACCTACAAAGTCAGGATCACTAAAGTTGCCACTTCCTGCAGATCATAACTGATCTACCTTTCTCACATCCTAAAATCTGAATGTATAAAGAGTAGAAATGGAAAAATGCTGAGTATTCATAGAATCAAGAGGTCTTAAATGATCTTCTGAATGCTGGGCACTGAATAAATAAATAAATAGTATCCACTTCTGAGGGACCAGGAAGAACCTAGGAAAGCTATCTTCCGTATTTTTCTGCTGTATTTATTAGGACATCTGCTAACCTGCTTTGAACTTCAGAGTGATAATGACCTTGCTTATAGAAACAGCCTGTAAACTTCTGCTTGATTCCTGCCTGCAGTGATAAAAAAACAAATTTCTGCACTCAGGATTACATGCTTTGAAAACAGTAAAGTAATTCAGATAGAAATTTCATATTCCAATGATGGCCTGAACACGGATAAAAGCACTCTGGCAATAAAAGAAAGAAGGGTAAATCAGTTAAAGATATAACAAGACAACCATTTGGAAGAGGTTACATCCACCAACTAGGTTTTATAAACTATTGCAATAAAATCAACGAATTTCTATTTACATGGGTTAAAAGGGCAAATTTAATGAACTGGATTATGCTCATTAATTTGTTTCATTACTTTCATTTTACAGCTTTGTGAAGATTGTAATAGAAGATTTAAAATGCAGCATGAGCTTAATATATTTGTTATTTAGCAACTAGGCAAAACACTAGCTTCATTTCATAAAGTGGTGAAAGACTATAACAGAATTGGCCTATGGTCCAGGTACATATGTACACTGTGAAATTCAGAGTTTGTAGGGAGCAGAAAAAGAATTCAGAATTTTTATATTTCTCCTCAAGCAAAAAAGATTTTTCTAAGGTAATTACAAAAGTCCTCATCACCTTGACAACTAGAAAGTATTTAATATGTTACTGAATGTTGTCATTAAAAAAAATCCTTTTCATCAGTTAGTGAGGGTCGCAGCAACTATTAGATGCACTATTTCATCTTAGACGTGATGGAAAATTGCATAAGGGTCAGATATAGAAAATTAGGTGTAAGAAAATTCCATGAACAAGTTGTCAGGATTGACTTATCCTTCAAAAAATGATAAATGTTTTATTTTTAAGTTACACACCCATTGTGTGATGTGATGTGTTGGTTTTTTTTGTTGTTGTTGTTTTTTGTGAGTTTTCTAACGAGATTGCAAAGACGAAGCTTCTTCTAAAGAGACCATCATAGAGCTTGTGTTCCTTTTCTAACCTTTTGCTTGAATGCAAGCACTTTCATCTGACAAGTAGGAATCATCAGTTTCAAAATGCAAACCTCACTGTTACACAAACCACCAAGACTATCTTACCAAAGTTTTCTTTCCTATCCCATTGACAGGCAAGGAAAGTTCAGATATTTTGTTTCATACATTGAGTAATCCTTCATGAACAAACTGGACTTTAGGGCAGATTTTTAAAGTTTCCTATTCCTTCTGCTTGTGTGCGCGCGCATGTTTTCACATAGCCATCTAGTAAATCATTTTCTTTACACAACTATTTTCTCTTGAATTTAAAGTTCCAGGGATCATATTGTGAAGCTCAGAATACTAAAAACTCCTGTAAAGATTTGATTAAGATGAAGCTTTTTTTTTGGAACTAAATCCTCTCTTTACACAGATGCATTAAGATACTGCAAACTTCTAACTAAAGTGCAAGTATACATGATATATATACCCCATTTATAGTACATACAAGGCCATTTGTCAGCTATGCTAGCAAACCTAATTAAATGTTCCAGTTCTGTTTATGTAGAGAAATATGTTTTTGTGGTGCTTCCCCCCCTCCCCAAGGAAGAGTAAGAATAAAACCTTTTGTGTTACCCATATTACAAAGAGCTGTAAAATAAGGACCTTGGATAATTTGAATAAACAGTACCTAAAGATTTACTATTCAGAAGAAAGGGAAATAAGCTGTTGGATTGGATTACGAAGAAGGTACCTTCAAAAAAAATTACAAACAATTAAACTATCGAGGGAAAAGACACAAATTATTGCATGGGGATTTAGAGACACAACCATGTAATGCACTGTAAATTAAAGTCATTTATAAAGTACAACTGGAAACCATACATGAGAACAACCGCTTAGTCAGCAAAGGTGAGTGAAATTATTTGTTGCTGCTAGAACAATTCCATGGAATAGCTCACTGACAACTTATCAAGTGTTTGCTTTTGCCAAAATATCCAAAAATACTAATATGCCCTGAAGACAGCCACTAAGTTCATTGTCACTGAATACTCATAACTACTTCATCTGCAAGGGTAAAAGAGGACACAGCCAAGAATCCCACTACGTGAATATACAAAGTTCCCTTCATGCTCCCTCTCTGTTCTCTGTCACTATTAAAAAGGTCAATTACATATGTTAATGATGAAGGGAAAGTGCTTTAGATAAAGCAACGATCTGACAGAGATTTGAGGGAGAAAAATAAGAGACTTGTGGATAGTTTCGGAGAAGGAAAATGTAGCTCATTCTTTTGTATGAAGGATATTGCATTATGACATTTGATATGTAACTGGAAGATCTCCATATAGCCTGCAGATGCAGAAAAGTTCATCTGAAATGAGGTACAGTTAAACTTGTAAGTTATTTATGTACAATATGTATGTTTTCTGTTTTTCCAGAAAGTCTTATATCTCACCAAATAGGAATAAGATACTATTTTCCTTCCTCTGGTACAGTTTACATTTAGCTGGTAACTGGGTAAGACATCTGCAGGTTGGTCCAAAGACAGACCTGCAAAAAGCAGGGTCTTCTGGGTCAAAGCGATAATCTACAAGGAGCTTCACAGTCTCCTTCAGGTTTGCTTTGCCCCATTCATTTCCCCAGTGGGGCTGAGCAACTGGGTCAGGAACTACTTCAAGAGGGTAAGCAGAGCCAGAAGTTCACCATGAAAACAAGGCAGGCAGCAGCAGAGACTTCACAGACAAAAGGGCAGTCCCACCATACCTGAGCAAGGCAAGCAGAGAAGATTCAGTGAGGGAACCCAGGCTTAGCCAAGATTCCAGATCACCAGAGAGATGCAAGTTCAAGGCAGAGAATCAATCTCTAGGATAGGGTCAGGATCAGGCCAGGACACAGGCATGGCTGCAGCATTGCTCACACAGGGGCCAAGGCCAAAATCTTCAGCTTAAACACAGCTCCCAGGTGAGGAGGTGGAAGCCCCTAACAAGCACTGCTCAGATAGCTCTCCTTGCGGCCCTCACCTGCACCGTTACCTAAAGCGGGCAAGGCCACTACAAAAGCCTTCTCTGACTTTTGCAGAGTACCAACAGACCAGTAGCTGAAAGGTTTAAGAAATGGAGAGTCTCAGCCCTCCTATACAAAGTGAAATTTTCGCAGTAAACACCTAAAGCTTTAAAAGAGTCCAGGCTTTGCCTCACTTTTATGGTATCACTGTTAGATACAAGTGTGTATAATAATACATAATTTTTGTAATATTGCCCTAAAATATTATGTATTTATTTTCATTAAGTCTCACTGCATATTGCTATATCACTTAAGTAAACATAGTGTACAGCATCACATAACACTACTCATAATGGAAAGTATAGCTAAAATCCCCAAATCCTAATATTATGATGGAGAAAATTAGTACAAGTCATTCCACATAAGTTCTAGATCTGTTATGCTATGAGAATCATTCTCAGATTTTCTCTTGTCATTAAATTCTCTTCATGTTCTAAAAAGATTCTGAAGAGCTGGATATCTACTGAGAATGTAAACGGTATATGGTTGTTTTTTTTTTTACTGAATACCTTATACAATATAATCAACAAATTTGAAGCTTGTCTTTTAACGGCATTTCTTGGCATTGCAAGGCTAACACAGGTATAACTATCTAGCAAGTGATACAGTGGTTACCATGGTTAAGATCTGTGATCTTTTTATATTGAATGGTAAATACTTAAATATTTCTATATAATCCAACAAGTGGACAGAGCAGGAACAAATCAGCCATGTGTATGTAGGTCTCTTTCTCCTCAGTTTAGCTTGCTCCTGTAACCAACGCTCCCTTACACAAATGCTGTTATTTCCCTCCCCACTTTTGAAGATGAGGTTTATTCTTGCCTCTAAAAAGGAACATGATAAAGTGAAGATCATAGGCTACCTGTAAACCCAGACTTCAGCCAGAGGTGAGAGGTTCTGAGTATTTCTCACACATCTCAGTTCATTACTAGATGAATGCTTACTTTACGTCAGACACTCATTATGATTTACAGTTTTTTATTTGACCTCCACAAATAACAGGCCAAAGCAGTAGAGAAGTCTTTTGAATTAAATCTAATCAGTTCTGCTTATGGGTGCCACTGCATTAGAATATACATCTTCAGAAGAAGACATAATATGTGAATTTTATGATCAACTAAGACATCTTGTCAAGCAAAGTGAAGTAATTTAGTTATTTGAATAAATAACAGATATAAAACAGACATTCCATATTTGACTGTAAAATATTATTAGAGCATTTCTGGTATTGCTTTTTAGCTGTCCTGACACGCAGGTGATAAACTGGAAATAACATTTACCTCCACACAGGTTATAAATGCTCAGGAACTCAAGCCACTTATTTAGATGCATATATATTAATTTAGCTGCCTCATTTCAGACACGTGAAAGTTGCTTAGAATCACTCAGGATATTGAATTTAAACACTTTAAAACAATTTCATAAGCAAATTAAGGGTAAAAGTGTCACATTTTCAGAACAGTTTATCCACAAAAATATTTTTCTTTAAAACAAACATTTACAATCCTGTAGGATACATGGACTCTAGCATTCGATAATGTTTTGTGAAGAAGATAGATTAATGATATGATACATCACTCAGTCTAAGCATAGGGCTTTCGAATTGTTATGGTTAGGCTGATGTGATTGCCAAATCACCAGGTATTTTTTCATGTTCATATCTTAGAGAACAAATTATTTTTGCTAAATACTATATTTCCTTTACATTAAGCAAAATTTATGTTACATGTTGTTTATTGAATATCTGCCTTCACTGTAGATCTGGAAGATTTTTTTGCAATGCCCTGCCTCTGCAACCTAGATTGATTTGTGGAAAGGGATGGCTTGGCAATAAAAGGAGGGGAAGATACTTTTTAAACCTGTCATGGACATTTCTATGCATTCTGTGGTATTTGAATTGTATGTCCTTTCTGACAAAAAGGCTATTGCCTGCTGTGAAATAGATCAATGGGTGATATAGTGCAGTGATTGCTATTTGTTTAAGAGAAATCTCCCTGACTGACCCACTTCCTGTAATGCATAAAAAATGACAGAAGTAATATTTTTGTTCTTGTTTCACTTTCATTCATTTTATTTGATCAGCACTGAACAAAACTGACATCTCATCAAACCCTAAAGTGTATTTCTGCATTGGGTTCATCAGAGGGTGGCATTTAAAACACAGACATTGCAGGAACAAATGTATTTGCCAGCTCTGTCCATCGATGTAAACCTGACCTTTATCCTGTAGATTTATTGACACTGTGCTGCTTTGTATCATATTTCATTACTATGTGGAAAGCCTGGAAAGTCTTCCCTGTAAAACCACTTTTGATTCTCATCTGCAAATTTTTGCATCTACGGTAGATTCATCTAAAGACCAAGAAAACCTTAATGTCTTAATCTTACGTAAAATAAGAGGATTTCAATACACATTTTAAAATGGCCCCACATTAGTCAGTTGTACCAGTCCATAAGGATATCATGCAAGGAGAACGGCATCACTGAGGGGCATTTTTCTACAGTCTCCTTCACCTCTCCCTGACCAAATACATTGATAATCACTGTTGTAGGAAAGAAGAAACTAATACTAAAGGTCTTTTAATTAGGTTTCACGGGTTTAAAACACTCAAACTCCATGTACTAAACATGATCTAGGCTCAAATACTACATTGCTAAAAAAAATTATGGATTTACCTTGCTGTTATGCAGTATGCTTCAACTTTGCTCCTACAGTCACCTAGGAGATACGTAAGCCTTTCCATACACAGGGTATTCTAAAATTTCTGATTGATAAATAGCCATTTTAACTATAGATAACAGCTCTGTGACTAAATGTTTTGTTCTGTGTGGGTAAGTTTTAATGAGAACAAATAAAAATTAACAAAGCTAAATCTGATCATGCTGAAACAACACATTTTCCTAACTAATTGGCTAAATAATGGTTTGCATTTCTGCAGTATGTTCTTTTCCTAAATCCCCTGGAAGCTTTCCAACAAGCCAGAACACTGAAGCACCATGCTGGTGAGCCCTATGTGAATCACATCTGTGTCGTTGTTTTCAGCCTTCTAGGCTTGAACATATTGAAACAGTCAATGCTTGGCAGTAAAGCAAATAGGCTGTTTTCCTTAAAGAAAGAAAAATCCATTACTCTTGTGCTGGATTCTCAAATCCTAATATTTACCCTTGTCTAAATAATGTGTAATTGAGTGCTAACATAAACGATCTCCAAGTTTCCCTCATAACCATTGTTTCCTTTCTTAAAATAGAAGTGGAAAGCGAATGAAAATCATCCTTTCATTCCTGCATTAATTGAGGATGAAAGATTAGAGCTAAGTCCTTGAAGTCAAGGGAAAGAAAGGGCGGGTGGCATGAAAGAGGGGGAGGGGGATTTCCACTTGTCTGCTAAGTGTCTGAATCTACACAGACATCTGTATCTGAGGTAGCTGCCTGGGATCCCTTTACAGTCAACAGAAAAAATATCCTCTAGAAATGCCTATTTCATCTGACACACATTAAACATCTCCCTTTGGGATGCGCTAAACCAATGTGTCCCAAATGTAAGGATTTCATGAGCTTCAGGTGAAGCCCAAGATCATGTACTCTAATTTTAGTGAGGCTTTGAATTTGCATTTTTCCCTGTTAAATGAAGTTTGGAGATTTAAAACAGAGCTTTTCCAAGTGGAAATTTTAAGCAATATCAAAAGCAAGAAGGTGCAGATTTGTGACACATAAAAAGTAAATTCCCCATTCACTGGGTTCCTCTAAAAATGTGAGGATAAATTTCAGCATATATAACTAAGATGTCCTGATATTATTCCCCTTCATTAATATTGCCAGTGCTTTTAATTTTGCAAATATTATGGGAAGCGGGAGAAAAGAAGTCACCTTCAGAACTAAGATCAATTAATAACATTTAACTGATTTTACGGAAAGAAAATATAAATGACAGTTCCAGTAGTTCATGCAGAGCCCTGTCTAGCTGGTGCACAATAGAACTGTCTCCAATTTTATGAAAGCATATTTGTAGATTAGAGATGGTTAGCTTTAAACTGTTCTTGGATTTTCTAGTTGTTTTTCTTGAGATTTTTTGTATCCTGAAGTGGATTTTATTTTGCAGTAAATGCTGCTATGCTGCTTTTGGAAATTCAGAATTGGTTTTTAAGACATTTGATTAGATATGACAAAGTAAAACTCCTTTGGAACATTTTCATTCCTTTCACAACTGCTGTGGGTCTTTCATCTTCAATATCATTTTCCTCACTTGCAAAGATGTAAAGATAATAAATGCCACTCATTTTAAAATATTTGGCTACTTGGTGTTTACACATTGAATGTTAGATTTTTGTTTCTTCCTAAAATGCTGATCCAGACAAATTACTTTTACTATTATTATACTATTATCCTAACAGTAATGAATGAAGTGTTTAAAACTAAGGCTTCCATAATACTTCATTAAAATTGAAGTACAGTACCTTACTGCTGGATGATGTTCTCTGTACCTAATCAGACTGTCTCATCTATAAAGCAGCAACTCTACTGAAGAACAAAAGTCAGTGTACAGGAGATAAATTAGATGACTTGACTACTTATGTTCAGACTTATTTGAATCTTCCTTTTGGCCTTTTCTAGACTGGCTAGAAGTGCAGGCTATAAAATGTGATCACAGCCAAAAAGATATAGATGAGGAGGAGATGGGAGGAAGGAAGCTGACCATATTAGCTGATCAATGAAAGAGGGAAAACAGATACATCATTTCATAGTTCAGATACCCCATCAGGGAAAAAAAAAAAAAAGTTATACAGCAAAAGTACACACATAAATGGAATATGATTTGCAAAAATTCTTCATCATCTATATCCTCTATTTACAAAAATAAGTCTTTGAACCCTTCTGTTTAGTTTGCTGACAATCATTAAAGGCTTACTGGTTGTCACACATTCTATAAGTAAATTCAAGACCATTTTTCACATGAAATTCTTATACATGCTCAGCCAACCAGACATGTATATGGCCATGATCTCTTCACATAAAGTTTAATAAATAGCAACAGTAGTTCAAATGATAATGATACTGCCAGTTGGGACTAGCTGGGGCACCCCTGAAATGGATGTTTTCCTTATGTTATACTCTCTTCAGATTACTCTCCCTGTGTCTAATGAAGAAAACCCAATAAGCCTACAGAAGCAGTTCACATTAGTTTGTCTAAGGATCTAGAAAAGTATGAGCAACTTTTAACATAGCGTTCGAAGTCTTTGCCTGTACCAATCTGTCCTACTTAAATATGCAGCTTCTTAGAATATGCGTATGAGTAGAAATGCACATTGTTTAGGCAAGAGTTTCATTCTGATAAATGTTTCATTTTTAGCATTAGAGTACTAAGTATTTCAGGCTGGTATTTAAGACCATTTTTAAAGCCTATCTGAAAGAAAAATACACTGCATCTTGTGTTTTGTCTGCTCAGACCTGAATGGCTTTTTGTAACTACAGGGAGGGTTTTTAACTACTTTGTTGCACTCTCCAAAAATATACCTGGCAAACAGCAAACAGTGATTGAATCCCCAGCTGCTTTTGAACAATAATAAAAACATGGTTTGTGGTTAGGCTCAGGTGAAATCCACCTGACATGATATTTATTTTTAGAAACTTTGTTGTCTTCATGGTACTTTAGCTCTGGGTTATAGTAGTGGCTGTGAAAATCATTAACAATCACTAGCAATTTTATCAAGACAAAGACCAGTCGGCATTGAAAAGAGTTATCTTGTGCAGACCACCTTGGACAGACATTGATTTTTACTGCCAGGATGACAATGTTTTCTGCAACAGCTACATATACTTTACTGAAGATAAAGCTGGATTTGACAATGATAATGTTAGTATAGGCTTTAATCAGTCAACTTTATCCCAAGTATTTAAGACTTACATCTGTTTGTCTTCTATACTGCTTTTCTGGACATAACACGTTCAAGGTATACTCTGTGAACAGCCTAGCAATGATTCCTTGCTTTGGGATCAAGAGTCAAACATTTGCAGATGCTATTTTATGTCCTGGCTCAGTTAACAGGGAAGGGTTGTGAGAAGCAGTTTTTATGCAGTCCTGATAAATTGCTTGACTAAGCGCACTTTTTGTACTGGCTGCAGATGTTTACCTGACTCATAGATTCATGAAATTTGACAGGGATGACTCTGAGGTCTCCATGTATATACTTGATGTATGCAAATACAATTAATTTATTAAATATAAGCCATACCAGGGCAGTAATTACTAAATCGCTTTATGTTTCCAGATATAATTCCAGTAATATTTATGTGACTCCTTCGGGTTACATTTTTTCTAAATATTCTGTGCTATTGTGCTCTTTTCTCTAAAAAGGCAAAGCTTCAGTGGTTTCCTTAACTCTTTCTTGTGATTGCAAGAGTTATGATCATGCAATCAGAGTAATAATATTAAAGTAACATGTAGTAATAACATAAAAGAGGAAATGGGTCCTGCTGAAATAATGGCAAAACTTCTGTTTACTCCTATAGGTTAAAATTTTACTATCTGTGATTTATTTCAGGAGTCAAAAAGCCACACCAAAACACCAACCAAACAATTATTTTCTCTCTGATAGGAACAGAAGTCTTCAATGAAACTTGAAACAGAACAAAACAAAACAAANTCCATTTTTAATGGTGGGTATCATGTTCAGTATTAATAACTACACGGATAGACAACACATGCAACAGAAGNCCATTTTATTTCACTGCTTCTCAATCCTCCATTTCCTTCTCTCCCTGCTTTATTATTCACCAACATTTCACCATGACCACTTGCTTCTGTCAATACCTGGTTTCTTCCAGGGCCAGCTCTAATTAAAATATCCTCCTCAGAGGAGATTCCTGTTCTTCTCAGGTACAAAACTCTGATATTCCTACCAGCAGTATCTGACAACTATCTGATGGGCCTTATTATCTGAACTTCCCCTTTAACAGTCCATTGCGGTATTTTTCTGTATTTTCTTTCTGTACATGTGTATACTTCAGGAGATAGTCCCGTAAGCATGCTTCAGCCTGTTC
>VXAL01012509.1:0-32854 GCA_013399475.1 Chauna torquata
TCTATGATTCTATGATTATATCCATTGTGAAAAATAAAAAAAGTTTGATTTTATGAAGAATAATATATTTTAGATATTAGATCTACATCATTAAATTTAGGAAGTAGGCACCAGAGATAAAAGCCTCAAAGTTCGCAGCACCAGCAGAGAAGCTCTAGAATAATGATCAACTGCCTTGAAAATATGGTAAATCAGCAAAGATTTAGCTAAAGAGCAAAAAGCATAGGAGAGAGATGAGAAATATCTTCAAATAAAAATGTGATCACCACAGAAATGAAAAAAAATGAATTAATTTTTTTGCATGTTCATTGGAAATAGATAGTAATAATTTTAAACAAATAGCAGAGAATGGACAACAACAAAAACAAGCAACAACAAAAACAACAAAAAAAACCCCAACAACCTCTAATAGCTGGGAAAACTGAGTACAGACAGAGACAGTACACGAACAATGCAATATCTCCACCATAGGATGATGTTTACTTATAGTTTAGACATAATCTGTCCTGCTCGAGGGAGTCCATATGGATTAGACAAGGACTTACAATGCTGTTAGGGGTTTGTATTCATTTTCAAATTACTTGCCTCAAAATTACTGAAGTCTTGTGAATATTTTTATATTAAGACTAAGGTAGACGTAAGACACTACAAACAATCTTAAAACAACTACCCCACTGTGAGCCAAAATCTAGCAAAAATATCCTACCAATTTTTTTTCAGATACAAAAATGCAGATTCTAAGTTTTTATGTAACCAAGACTGCTGGTGCATTTGTTGTATGAGTGAATGAATGTTAGGGGAATTGTACACCTCCCTACCATAAGCACAGTATGGTTTTGAAAAATAAAAATAAAAAATACTAATGCACTGTGTAGGATGCAGGTTCCTCAAGCCTTTGCTGGTTGCATCTGAACCAGCAGGCAGCATCTAAATTTTGTCTACTATGTTTAAATCAGCTATGTTTAAAGCAGAAAAGGGTTACATTGCAATTCTTCAATATTCTAAAAGGTCTAACTCAAATGATTAACTACATTTTAAATTTTTTACGTTGAGGGTGGTGAGACACTGGAACAGGTTGCTCAGAGAAGTTGCGGATGCCCCGTCAGTGGAAGTGTTCAGAGTCAGGTTGGATGGGCCCTTGAGCAACCTGGTCTAGTGGAAGGTGTCCCTGCCCATGGCAGGGCATTGGAACTAGGTGATCTTTAGAGGTCCCTTGCAACCAAAGCATTCTATGGTTCTGTGATTCTGTGATTCTATAATCTGGATCTGGACATCAACAGGATAATATAGGTTAAAACTGGAAAAAAAGTCATACTACAGATTGGACATACTTTTATTTTATCATTATCATTATTATATTTTAATCATATATTTTTATCCAAATATGCCAGTATTTACATGACTTCAAACACAGAAGAAGTACATTCTTGGTACTGCTTTCTTTGTATAACTGCTTTCTTTCTTGTCTTTTCCATGTTTCCTTACTAACAGTTAGACTAGCTATAAGCATGTTTTCACTTTCTTTTCCCTTTGAAGCTTTTTGTCTCACCAAATTGTAAATCCATAGCCGATGTATTTTTAGCCCTATCTATAATCTAATAAATTTTCTCATGCACACACTGCAGCCACTGCAATTCCATCCTCCAAGTTCTCTGTTCCTAAAATCTAACTGTGAAAGGTTGAGAAAACTGTGAAGAGAAACAGACTGAAAATGTCTTGTATGTGTTCTCAATTACCAGTTTCTTGAGTTGCAATAAACCTTAATAGTGGTTATTTTAACATAAATTACCATAAAAAAAAATCTAAGTATTTACAATTATAATTTGATATTTTTAAGCGTTCACAGTCAAAATCCCACTTACTTTATATATAGAAGTTACATTCAAATTTAGTGTATGGCCACGCAATGAAGTGTTTTGTCTAACCATGGTGGCTAAGCGATCAAACCCAGATTTAGTTAGTAAATGGACCAAAAGCTCCAGGGGATGCTGTGTGCTATCAGAGCAAGCCAAGAAGTGTTGGTTGGACACTTGGTTAATACTTAAACCACAAAAACTAGATGGGTTAAACAATTTTTCTTCAGGCTTCTTTTTGCTGCTAAACTGAAAGATGGAAATAAAAAGCAGCAATAACAACAAGCAGGAATCCTATTCAGTGCTATTCAGACAATCCCCCTAAGGAAGAAATAATAAAGAGTGATCATCTTTTATATGTTATTACTACATTGTCCTAAGCAGGTAAGCGTCACTTGGATAAACAGAACTTCCCTAATACTCCCCAAACTGCATTTGTAGACCTGTTTAAAGCAAAGAAATTTTAAATTGCAGCTAATTTTTATCATGAATTATCCTGTTCTTTGAGTCTCGTCTCTTTTCATTTCTTTGATTCTGTATTGCTTTCACAAGAAATAATCAAGAAACCAAAGTTATGAAATTAATTAATTTGATCAATAATATTTCAAAAGTAAGACAATTAAGAAAGAAGCAAAATAATATATATATATATTTACCTATTTTGGTTGTTTTCATTAATTGCACACAATAGGAAAATGTTTGGAGGATCTGTATTTTTTACCATTACTACTACTATTATATTTAGTACTTAATTCCTGACATCACCACAGTGATGTGTCCCTCACTGACGAGAAACTGCCAGTGCACTTAAAGAAAGGTAGTTCCTAAATGGAGATGACTCTGCCTATGTGAGTGTTAATCATAGGCTCTTTTGAGTAAAATATAGAGCCGTAAATGCATTAGAATATCAAAAAACGTGTCAGTTTGCTTTCTTTTTCACTGTGCATTCGTTCCCAAATGAGCAACTGCTGTTACCATGCTTTTGCTCTGAACCAGTGAGCAAGCACGTGTGGGAACCAAGATTTTAGGAATGCAGGGGGGGTTACTTTACAACATTATCTTAAATACTCAAAATTTTCTTTAATGAGCCATTTCAATATTACTTTAAGTGTTATTTTGCATGATGAAAAACTGGAGGTTTAAGTTTCTTCTCTCAATCTTGCAGAATTTTTGTTTATTGTAAAATGCCCATAACAATTAAGCAAAAGATTTTTCAGATTAAATTGTTATTAATCATCCATAAGTTGATGAACCCATTAAAAAAAAATTTCAGAGAAGTTAGCAATATATAACTGGGGACAAGTCAGCATTATGTGCAATATCATGAGAATGTAAGCAGACGGAAATCATGAATTTCAGTGTTACAGTTCCCAAAGCAGCTGTAGCTAATCTGCGATAAATTATAGATGCTTCAGGACCTGTAATTTTAAATGTCATCATCTTGTATATATAGCGCTCTATATCTCTATAGACTGTGACTTCTCTTACTTATGTCTCACATATTTATCTATAATATGCTAACTTAGCATCGCTGTGGGAATCATAATTTTATTAATGAGTTTCTGACTTGTGCTGTTTAAGTTCTCAACATATCTCGTGACTAATGTTTCATTAATATACTATTTACATAAAATTTTCTTCCTTTTAAAAAATGTGGTAATTGCAAATAAAATGGAAAAGTATTCTGTGTTTCTTTTGAGTGTGTGCAATATTTAAACTTAAAAAGGAAAAAAAAAGGAGAGAATAAATTCACAAGGAAAAAAAAAGATAAAGCTTGCTAGATTGCAAATTGATATAAATGCACAGAGTCATTTGTTTGAGTGTGCAAGGTGAGATCTAAATGTGGATCTCCATGGACATCCATCTGACATTGCCAAATGCTTTCTGAAATGACTGCACATTGAAATAAATATGATGAATTTCAGTCCAAAAAATAACCTTTCCAGAAAGTTATAAAAGCTTGAAAATTGCTGTTTAGAAAGAATATACCTCTTAAACCATGACGATAGACTGAAGTTTCTGGGTATTTTTCAGATTAGTCAAGGGCCAGAAAGACAAAAACTAACAAACAAACAAAAAAACAACAACAAAGCAACATTTTGAGTGTTGTTTAAAAATAAGTAATTTATTTAAGTTTTTAATAGTTTGAGGAAAGGAATGAGAGACGCAAACAAAAATTCTAAAATTCTGTGATGTTTATTGGAAAGTTACTTGAAATACCTCAGGGTTCAAGCATTTATGTTGCAAACTTCTTGGAAAGATATTTCAGAATTGATAGAAAATGCTAAATTTCTCAACAGCCAAGTTATTTTCTTCTCTGCATCGATCTTGCCAGAGCTCTCAGTCCAGAGTTAAAAAATCTTAAATAAGGTCCTAAAAGATTATTACAAGGTTGTCTTCAATTTTATGCCAAATGTATGAAAATTTCTGCACAGGCCTGATCTCAGCTTTGGATCTTAGTGCAAAGCTCATACTCCAAACTTCTTTTATCTCAAGGAAGCTCCGCACTGAAACATGGATGTTTGAAAACTCGAGTCAGCTTATTACAGTCTTCCTCACTGTTTTTGCACGCTTACTGGAATCTCTTTGCAGAATTACATTTTAATCAGGTACAAACACAGGTAGGAATTCTGAACACAAATGCACTTAAGAAAGAAAGCATAAACAGGCTCGTAGCCTCCTCACATAATCACCTGTAGACTTTCCAGAAAATTACTTCACCTTGCAGAATCCTGGGCATCTCAGTCATAGCACTGTATGTTCCACAGATGTCAGGTGTGGTGGGTTTTGGTTGGTTGGTTGGTTGGTTGTTTTTTTGTTGTTGTTGTTTTGCTTTGTTTTGGTTTTCCTCACAGTCTTTTGAACTAGTACTTTCCAAAGTAACCTCCCAGTTCTATTGTTGTTAAGTGCTAGATGAGTCTTCTGGATTTCTCAGTCAGAAGTTGCAGACTTTTCTATTGATAGCACAAATGCAATGATAGTTCCTTATGTCAATATATCAAACTAAGATCATCTTCAGCTTCTTATCAAACCTAGTAGATCATATTCATGCCATGAACACATTAACTGAGTGAATGAAGCTATACTAAAGGCTTTGTAATTACATTTTTTGTTTCAAAAGATCGTTTCTGCAGTAGTACACCTTTATTGAAAGTCTGCAAACTCACTAATGTTCTTTGTGGCACGTCATCAGCAAAGAGCCTTTCAGCCTAAAGGTTATGTTGAAGTCCAGTGTCTTAAAAGTAAAGCACGTACTTAAATGGATTAAAAACTGAAATGTATTTCTGCCCTTGCTTGAAGGCAAGTATGTGCACAAACACTGCTGAACTGCTATTTTTATGATTGCTCATTGTCTAGAATAATTGCTCTTTCAGAGTGCAAAATTGTTATGTAACTCCCATTTACTTCAGTGGGAGTCTTTTATTAGCTTCAGGGAAAATGGGAAAGAATTTGGTGTTTGTATGCAGAGTGAGATGCCACCAGTTCCCTTGTCACCTGACACTCAATGTATGCTGAAAGTGCTTAATGAGGAGAGGAAGCAGGATGGAAGGGGAGAAGGGGCTAAAGCCCATTAGCTTCCCTGTTAAATCCATGCCTGGGATTTTATGAAAGGACTCAAAGAAATTGTAGTGCAATAGTATCCGGTTCTCACTGCTATTTGCTCAATAGCCAGTGACAAGTTCAAATGATGTAATGCTTCTAGCATGTACATTGTTACTTAAGTGAGTTGCTAATTAATAACATGCTGAAAGAGCTTCAGTTCAGTGTCAACATACTCAGAGTTTGTCTCTGCAGTTTAGGAAATGTTTCTGCTTCAGCTCCTTCTTACTTTGTGTACAGTTTTCTCTAAGCAAGCCTTTCTTTTTTTCTTTTTCTTTTTTTCCTCCTAAATTGCCTCAGGGCTCTTAATTGCTACATACACAGCACATTACAAACTCTGCTGCTAAATGATTTTAGCAAAATGAAATTTCTTGTGTCCTGGCAAATTATCATTAGTTTATTGACACTAGAAAAGCATTCTGGCAGTACGTTTCTGGGACAACACCTGGACTGTACAAATGCTATTAAAATGGAATGGAAAAGCTATTTGAGAATAATCATCTCAAAATATCTGTGAGAAAGCATGATGTACATATCATATGCTCTAGGGATGCATGTGAATTTTTTACTTGCAACTGTTCTTCAGTATTTGGATTACAAAATAGTTCTGGCTAGTGTTTAACTCATGTGCTAGGAATAAAATACACATCCAGGGTCTACAATCAGCTCACTAGTTAAACTAGAAAAGGCCTTCAGTCTCAGTGATGTTTAGAGGTCTAATGCCTACATATGGTGTCTATTTCCAATCGAAGCAATGGAAGTTACACACTTACCTAAGAACTAGTCATCTAAAACCTTTCAAGAATCTAGTCCTTACCACCTCTTTGCAGTAGTAATATTTATTTTTCTCAGTGATGTTTCCTAATACATAATAAATATTAATTAATATACAGAGAAAAGGAACTGGAAATAGAATATCTAATGCATATTAATAGAATCTCTTATTTCCTTCCAAAGACAGTAATTATTCTCTGAAGTGATGTAAAACAAACTCTAACACTCAGCCTTAGACCATTTGCATGTTTCTCTCATCTATTTTACGTTTTCTTTATAGACTAGAGCTAAGTATATTCATGCCTGCCTGATTTATGGAGAAGATTTATAAACTTCAGCTTTCTTTTATTTTATTTGTTCTAAATAAAGGCAAAACAATCAAGAATGGACACTGAATTACACACATGCTTCTCATTGCTGAAGTCACTGACCAGAGTTAATATGAAATAAATCCTTATTAAAACGTATTCATAGAGTTAGAGCTGTCTCAGCCTGGGACTATCTGCTCTCATAGGTATATAAACACATCAGCATGCCTGCATCATGAGCACACTTCCGTGCCAAGGCCTGGCACTACATCACAAGTTATAAAACAAAGCTGATAACTTCCACCAAACAGACAAACTTTTTACACAGATCAGCTCCAGACAGTAATATCCCTAACTCAGCCATTGAATTAATTATTAGATGTGATCTATTTGGAACACTGGAATTTCATTCAGGATGCTACTTTTACTGGAGATTTCAGAGGAACTGGCTAAAACTATATCTGTTGCAGCTGACTTCCTGTTGTCTTGCAAAACTACCTAAAACCAGAACACCTTTCAGTTAATTACCAGGAACTGTAATATTTCATCGTAGGTATTTAAAAGTGATTAGCAAATATCCCATGCAGATAACAGACCCTAAAAGAGATTAGCTTAGTTTTCCTGAAAGGCAGTTTCTCTGGAAAACAAACAAACAAACAAACAAAAAAACCAACAACATTAAATATTCCCAAATGTCAACTGGATTTTTCAAATGGAAGTATATCACAATGCCCTGAATGCCATGCCTATAAAATGGTAACAGAAAAGCTGAGTCTTATCGTTTATCTATATGGTTAATCTATGAAGGCTGTGAAGGTTAATCTAAGGCAATAGGACAAAAGTCAATGACTAAATGACTGATAAGTAACTCATATTAACTTTATATTATTTTTATTTAAAACGTTGATTGTGTGATTACTCATAAGAAATAGAGCATGAAGGGTGGAGCAGGGATTGATAGAAGTTTTTGGTCAGAATGACTGTGTGTCTTAATTGTTTACAAACAGAAAGACTAAAGTCATTTCAGGGCAAAAGTATTCCAGTGTCCATAGCCAGATTTCTTTCTTACAAAAATTATAATCCAGTGGATTTTTTTGATAATATTAATCCTACACCATCTTTAGATGACCTTATATGTGTCAGCAATAGCTCCAATCTTCAGAGAAATAGCTAAGTGGCAGAATATCTGAAATCAAACATAAGTCATTTGATCATGTCTTAACTAGCTTAACATCACGATGATTTGTTAAATGCAGATTCAACAGGAACTGCATAGAATTATATCTTGGCAAAAGCTCCAGGTAAGTTCTTTGTCTTCTATGTAATAATGCCTCAGTTGGTGAAAGAAAGCATAAGGAAGGCTGTGATGAAATTTGCTTGTGTTCAAGCTTTCAAAACTAAAAGACACAAAGCATTATGTTATTTTTGTGATATTAAAAAAAAAAAATCTTCCTGTACATGAAGTTAAAAACTTACTCTGTCATCTTTGTTTAGGCCAGTTCAGAAAGCCTAAAACACCTAAATCCACCCCGCCACGGGCAGGTTTTCCTGTGGAGCCTGAGAATAGCAAAGAATTTCTGACCAGTGATAAGGGCATTAATTGTCACCATTACACATGGCTAAATTTTTATTGCAAAAACCTCTAACAGGTGATTGGTCCTTCCTCTGGAAAGCAGTATAGATATGATGTGAGATTACAAAGATCCTGTCCTTACAAACATGTTTTTCCTCCATGTCAGCTCAGTGCTTTTCATTTAATATCCTAAAGCATCTAGAAGATGACATGATAAGGTTAGATCATCACCAATGAACATCTAAATCTGATTTCAAAGAGACAAAACAAAAATGCAACTTTTCTATTAGTAAACTAAACATGGACCTAGGGTCAGTTGTCTAGTCCTGAGGTCATATTGCACAGCACAGCCCAAGTACAAACAGTTTCATATGTTTTCCAAAACGATATGTCTTCCCTCTCAAAAGATAGGGTAGATTTATTTTCACTCCTTATTGGGAATAATCTCTGGCCAATGCTATTCCCCTAATTTTGCCAAAGCAGTATCTAGAAAAGTTCTACCTACTGTTAGGAACAGCAGTGCTAAAGACCATGACCTGGCCCCACAAAAGCTACATCAATAAAAATAGTATAGACTTTTAATAGTTTATAACATTTGGTATATAATAGTATATAACACTTTTATAGTTTACATAGCATGTAACAGTATAATATCATATTGGTAGATTAGACACAGGATTTATGGGATGCCCAGGAAGCCAATGGTATCATAGGTGTTACAAAAAGGCTATGATAGGCTCCTTGGGAATGGGCCAGTATGTGTGCACTTAGGGTGAACTAAATTGCTTTTTCGGCTCTATTAAACTTATTGACTATATTGACTGGCAGGTATGTAGAGATATACAAGGAGACACCTATGTTTGGGTGAGTTGAATTCCATCCAATACACAGTTATTATGAGGATTATCTCTTTTGTGTCTAAGACATCAGACGTGAGGCAGTTTCTCTCAAGGTAAGGCCAAACAGAATGATGTAGACTCCAACTGCTGTTTCATGGTTTTTGTAATGAGAATGCTCTGCTTCCTCCAAGTTGTCAAAGCCAACTGGAAAGGTCTGGGTATGAAAACAATCTGCAATCATCAAATGCGAAAGATATTTTTTCTCAAGAAATCATCTGTATTTTTTTCACCGACTATCACTCAGTCCCTGACATTGGTTGCTTTTTGTGTTTTGGGTTTGTTTTATTTTGGTTAATATTCACTGGAAAGTTATTTGAAAACTGAGTCTAGCATCTTGTGCAATATTTTGATCCTAAGTAAATACAAATAGGGCCCCAGTATGGCAGGGAGCAAGATTGATCTAGATGTGCCCTGATCATTCTAATAAGACAAATTAGGTAACATCTTCAGTAGGTGTAAACTATCATAACTTTATTGACTTCTGGAATTTCTTTAAATTTTACAAGTGGTGTGGTTGACTCTGTTTTCCTAAGATTTAGATGCTAAGCACTTCATGTGTAAGTGCAAAATCCTTGGTAGAGTAATGCATCATGCCCACCTAAACTTGATGGAGTACACTGTTTTAATCCAGTATTTTTTGTATACTGTTAAACATTTTTACATATCTGGCTGCATAAAGTAATCATGACATTAAGCAGCCTTTGGTGATCTTCAGGGATTGAAAATCATCTAAAAATGCAAGCTTTTATTATTGATGATTATTCCCTGAATCGGAATAGAATGACTAGTGGAAGGCATCTAGTTCTGTAGAGATAACAACACACAGCTTGTGTAAGACTTTGTGTACAGTTGGCAGCACACAAAAAGATTATTGTTCGTGATAGACTGACTGATTATTAAATGGTGTCATAAATTAGAGCAGAAATGGAAATGAATGGAAAAACACAGACAATGGGATAGACTGAAGCCACCATATCAACTCAATTTAGAAGAAGATCTGCCAGATAACTGAAGAAGACAAACAGCAGCTTCAAATGACACAACAGTTTATTCTCCCTGCATATATAGACTTGAAAAGCAGAGGCAGTTTGCAGTTGTTTTTAATTGTCTAATCTCCAAACCTGATCAGCTGTGACAAAATCCATTCTGAAAATAGCAAAAGTTATAATTAAGTTAAATATCATCCAGACTTACTCTCCTTCTATCACAGAAGATCCTATTGAATAGATAGGCCAAAGGACAGTTTTTGAATGAAACGTATGAGAATACTGTTTAATTCACTGATGAAACCCTTTTCCATTTTGCTGCCTTTTAATTCTTCTGCAGTTGATGAAAAGGCTTGCATTAGAATGTGAAAAAAAATTAAATTAGAAAGAACTAACAAAGAGTCCTATTTTGTTTTTGAAATTCAGGAAATAATACTGAGCATTCTAGTCCTGAAATACACTGAATTGTCATACAGAGTGCTTCCTAGCATGGCCTAGTAGCTGACACCTCTGTTAGTGTGAGAATAAATGCATGAGGTTAAGGGTCATACCTTAACATTCCTGAGTAATTCCAGGGAAAATTACATGTTAAGTCTTTTACTGTGGCATGCCAGCTTTGGCAAGTTTCTATCCCTGTCTTATCTGCTTCTCAAATATGTTCGATTCCTGTTCCTTCCACCAGAATTACATGCAATAGCCGTTTATGCCAGAATAGACTGTTTGTGGAACTTTGGCATAAATATAATACCTCTAATGAGCTAGATTTTAAAAAGATATTATTCTGGAGGAAGGGAGCTGGAAGGCAAACCAAGGAAAATGTAGTATATAACTACTCTGAACACATAGTGGAAAGCAAACTCTAAACACTGTGTTTAAACCTAAAATACAGAAAGAAATCTTATCAGTCACATACTGGGTTAGAATGCAGAGCACTGTGTTAGGGGATATGCCAAACCCTTCTTCATGAAAAGCAGAAGATATTTCCATGAGGTAAAACAAGCAGGAACATATTTGTATAGAATAAGCCAAGATTTGCCAACACTTGCTTCTGTAGAGGGGAAACATTTGGCAGATCACCCATTCAGGAAAATTTCTGCCTGAATTATTCTGCTGGATTGCGCAAGGTATTAGGAGGAATTTGTGTCTCTCTCAATCATGTACCTTTGCCACACTTTACATAGGGAATTAAATAAACAAACATGTCTCAAAATAATCAGCTACATTGTTTTAACTCTATACCAACAACAGAATCTAAGGTATTATAAAGGTGAAAGAAGGTAACTTATACTTGAAAACACAAACAATTTTAAAAGAATAAATTTTTTTAAAAAATCTAATAAGTGTTATCATAAAGCTCCAGCATTATTAGCCAAAAATAAAGAATTAAAAAGATATTAGATTTAGATATTTTCAGAGAGATTAAATATGGGGGGTGGGGGTGGGGAAAGGAGTTGGGGGGGATTAAAAGGAAACCTTTCACTACCATGCCATTTTTCTGATCTTTGAAACTGTTAGGTGGGCAAAGTGACACTCAACCAGATGTGACTAGCAAGAGGTATCAAGCCTCATATTAGCATGTAGAACTAGCCAAGCTTTGGAGAACAGCATAATAGACAGGCTCTCAAAAAGGGTAGTTCTAGTCCTGATTGCACTACTTTCCTCCTGTGTCACATTTCAATATGGACACACTAGTAATAATCTAATTTGCAGAACATTTTGACATCTGATCTCCAAGTTGTCACACAGTATAGGTAGCATTGCTGATATTCTCAGGTTAAGACCATTGAAATACTTTCATGAAGTATACTTCCTAAATCTTTTTAACACTGTTATACACAAAGTAATATGTGGAACACTTTGAGGAAGTTAAGATTTAGGAGTGTGAAGCAATTCTTCATGTGTGAAATCACTAACCAGTTCCTTTCAAACGACAAGATCAATCAAGATATATGGAGAGTTTCAACATTCATTAAGATCAAGATTTGTAAAACTTCAGAGGTTGGTAAGCTTTTATGTAAGGTTACTCTGAATTCAGTGTCCCCTTTCCTTCTTGATTCCTGTTGTGTCTTTCCACCACAAGCATAAACATACAGCTGAATCAACTCTTACAGCTATCCCATTTAATAAATAGAAAATTCTTTACATTTTAAGTTTTTGAAGTTTCTGACTTTATGTAGCATGCTTCATTCATATACTATGAACAGCCCACTGATATTGTGTTCTCCTAGCTGAGAAAAAGAAGAAAGAATAAGAGGAAAAATACCCAGACAAACAGTTCTTGTTCTAAAGGATGCTGTTAAAGTTATGAGCTAAGTATACCAGAATGCATATCCAAGTGGTTGAGACCGATCACTGGTTTACTGTCCGCTGTACGTCCAAACTGTATTGTGTCTTAAGCCAGTTCAGACAGCAGATAATATTCTGTAACAATTAATTCTGAATTAAGCATATTTTAATTTTTAGAAGGTATTTTAGAGTAACCAGTGTTAGGTTATGTGACTAAAGGCCCATCTCCACACACAGAGGAGCCCAGAGGCACAATGGCAGGTGGGGGAGACCTGATAAAGGGGCCAGAGACACGAGCCCCTGCCCACTCCCACCCAGGGCTGTCCCAGGGAGCCTCAGCCCCATGTGCCAGTGGGACACCCAGCACCAGCAGCCAACTGAAAGGCTCTCTGGAGCACCTTAATGACAGACTGGGGTTATGAGACGCCTAGGGATTGTGGGACTTTTAATGAGACGTCAAGAAGAGCCTTTTGGGAATGCACTAGGCTTATTATGGGATGGTTTGTGGAGGAACTAAAGGTGGGGAAAAGGAGAGATCAAGATGTTTTGAGGAGGAACAAACACGGTAGAACAGAGGCATAAGGTGACAAATGAGGCCTGTCTTGTGCAAACAGGCTGCTGGTTTTCAGATGCTATGAACTATAAATCAATCTGTTACTTGAATATCAAAACTAGGAAAGCCAGCCAGAATATTTAGCCACTCCATCTATGAAATCTGGAGACTCATATTCATCTGTCCTTTGTAAAGGAGTTTTTCTCCTGAACTTGCCAATAGCAGTCAGAGTCACTGGAGATATCTAGCTTGCTATTCTAAAGGAAATTAATTAGTTAATTAGTCATTAATTGGGATAATCTGCCATTGGTGGAAAATTAGTGAACTTGTTTCAAGACATTTTTTTTGGTGCTCATCTATGTTACTATCACTTATACTGTATAAAATATAATGCATTAAAAATATATTACTATGTTGATGTGTTAAATATGATGTGCTAAAAATAACTGCTTAGAAAGGTAAAATGCAAATCTCATATCTGCTTGTACTTGAGCAAATAAATCTTTTGGGCCTATTTGAATATTTCACCACTCTTTCCAGATCTGGATCATCAAGACTTTAATATAGATGTCCTGAAGTATTGGTCTGTCACATGCTTGCTCAGTGTGCAAGGAAAGAGAGGATTCACTTAGCATACTGATTGCCTTTACCTGGCAGCCAGACAACAAAGTCGAACTTTGGAAACAAATGTGGGAAAAGGTACAGCGGAAAATATCTGTGTTCTGTCAGAGGAAACTGGTAATGGACAATCTTGAGGGAGACTTCAAACACTATATACAAGCTTTAAGCCCTTGTGCTTACATCTGTATTGTAATTCAAATGTAATGCTGCAACTTACATCTGAGCTAGCTTCACCTTCCTGGTTCAAACATTGAGCAAAAAGAAACCTCAGACACTGGGTGTTTTGACTGAAATAACTTTCCAATAAAGTCACAAAATATATGTACAGCATATGTACATAGACTTCCAAAGGCAGCATCTCTTTGCAAAAAGTATTTGCAAAGTTTCATAGTGATATGTTGATATAGGTGTTCTAAAAAACTGCACATACAGTTGGTACTCATTTACCTGTTCAAGTGGGTGCATGGAATTACCATTCTTCAAAGCATCTTTATTTTTTCTAAGTTATTTTCACAAAAAGGTTGATGTTCTGAGAATCTAAAGAAATACAATGGTACGGCTTAATAAAATGGACAATGGAAAGAGCATGCTGTAGTAGTTGTAATGCTGAGTTCAGTGAATACCAGTCTCAGGCCAACTACATATTGATGTATAAATTGCCATTTGACTAACTGATTGTGAAAGTCTTAACAGACACAATAAACATTTCTCTTACTGGTGTTAAGGAGCGTATTTTCAAACATAATCTGAAATGAAATATAGCTTGATATAAGTGTGTTTTAAAAATTATTTTATGCCACAAATAATCAAAAGCTATTTGGAGGAACTCAAAAGAGAAAACAGAACTTGTAAAAAATGTTCAAAATGAATTACAGGTCTGTGAATCATATCATCATTCCATGTATATGGAGACAGCGCTAATATCAAAATAACAAGCCATATCGTACATTAGATTTTTAAACACGTGCTTTTTAATTTCAGTGCATACTATAAATCTTTCTTCTTACATGATCAAAACTCTAAACAGTTTGTAATAGAAATATTCCTCACACAAAATCAGTTAAGAATAACATTTAAGTCAATATTTTTATCCATCTGTACAGAGAATTTATATGAGGATGTAGATATAAAAAAAGAATTCATTGGTTAGGAATATCTCATCACTCATCACCGTGCCAAGGGAATTAGTCTAAGGTCAAAGAAACATTTAAGTCTCACTTTAGAACTGATAATGCAATGTAAGTAGCTCTGGGCCCTCATATCCTTGTAGATAAGGGTGAATTTCTTGCACAAAGCTGAATATGAATTGATTTTGCAACATATGAATTTAAAATATACAATAAATCTTCCTAAAAGAATACCAAAAACAACTGGTTTAAGAACTGAACTTATCAGTCTTTATCAGCACTACAAAATGAGAAGTAAAGACACTCTCCCAAGGAACAGATAGTACAAAAATGTCATAAACAGGCAGATGAAATAACGACAAAAGCCAAAAATTCCTTCCCCTGTCTCCCATCCACAAATAAGAAAAAATATTTTGATGTAAAAATCCATGTTTATCTTTTTTTGTTTACATAAAAGCATATAAACAGGCATGGAAGAAGTCACTAGGTAAAGATTTATGTTGAGACATAGGCAGAATAATATAAGGAAGTCTCACAGAGGTCACTTAAATTAATAGGTTTTTAAAAGTGTATTTCTTATAACTTTTCTTTCTCACCCTAGAATCTGTTTGCTCATAGTCAAAGAAATACATAAAAAGGTGTGGAAGATTGCCTTTGTAAAATTGTCAGTATTGGCAGCATGCGAAGTAGCTTCATGAAGGAAGTTCTATATAAGATTTCTTTCATTCCTCTTACGGAATGAATAAGATTTCAGTGATGGTTTAGCATATGTTTCATGATTATAAAAAGGGCAAGTGGCAAAGGCAAAGTTTTACAGTTTGATTGTCCTCTCCAATCTACAATGTTCTTTAACTGTAATGAGGTGAATTCTGCTAACGCTGCTCACCTTTGTTCAAAGGACAATGAAGGGAGTACAGATGATTGTCTTGCTTTTTAAGCCCAGTAGTGCAAGCAATACAGTCTTTATGCTCAGTATCTAAACAGGGGTGAATTTCACCTGGAGGCAACTTTGTCTGGCCTTTTGTATTAGAAATTATATTATTATAAAATATGAGTTTCACAGATGAACTAAATCCTATCTGGAATCTTCACCCAGAAAAAAACAGCACTGCTGTGCCTTGTTCAGAATTTTTCTGTTTCGGAGCTGACATCCAGGTGCATACTTGAAAAACATCTTTGATATTACATCTACAATAAGCATAACACAATTTAAAAGCATAGATGCCACAGAGCTTAATTTAGGAACTGCTGCTTTTATTAAATTTAGTTACTTTTCCCCTGCAGCTTTACATCAATATTGACTTCAAAGTCAGTTTAGCTTTCACTAAATTGTATTACTTTCTCCTGTAATTTGAAAAGTAATGAGGCAGCTACTATACGAAACTGTTGACAAAACTAGAGCAGAGGCTATTAAAAATTACATGGCAAAGTATAAGTCATAAACAATGATGGTTAGTGTTCGAGGGTTGTTTCTGAGCAAAATTACACAAAAAATCACACAGAAAAATCAATTTCCTCAGTTATCCTTGGTGTGCATAAGAAATGTGAATTCTACCTAATTAATTCTTTTATTTCTATTCTGTTTTAAACAGATTCTATAATGACACCCTTGTATCCAAGCATCTTCCAGTTGTGCATTAAGTGATATTATCAGCACCGGCTATGATTAATATCTGTGTTTGTCATTTGTTCTTTCATTCTCCCCAGAGAGAAATACAGTTTCCTGTTATAGTAGCATTTTTTTTTGTTGTGCTTTAGAAGTGCCCTTCCAGGGGAAGTTGTCTTGTATTTATAGGCAACCATATACAAACGAGGTTCCATAAACCTGGTTTAAAATACTGCAACCAGTATAGAGAGCAGAAGATAAGTATGATATACTTTCTGTATTTGCAATTGCTTTACATGTAGCGGCATTCACAGATAGCTGGAGTTTTCCAAATGCTAAAGGCTTTATTGTTGATGTTGATTTTCCCAGATTTCTGTAATCCTTTACAAAGATGAAGAAATGGAAAACTGAGGCCTAGTCTTCTTTTATCAGGTTAGAAATGAACTGCCCACTCAAATGGAAATGATTGGTGTATTCTTTCTTTTGATCTTGAGCTTTACTTCTGTCTTGCTTAGGTCAGTGTTGGTGACTAATTTCATCCAGGAATTGACTTTATCTTTGCAAGTATTTGATTGTAGTATAGTAATCCAATATGATGGAGGATGAGTACAACTGTGCTTTGCATCAGCAGTACATGATCAATTAAACTATTACCCATACAAATTTATTGAAAAGTCTTCAAGGGAGAAAATGGATGCACATATGAAGTGACAAATCACAGAAGATATTTTCCCCATTGGTACTCTTTGTGTATGTCTGCCTCTCCAAATGATGCAGGACAGCAGGTTTGGTTTGGTATGGTCAGTTATGGTTTCAGGACCAAATGTCTGCACCGTACAGAATGAAGTTAATGTTATTTGCCAGTTCTAGTTCACACGCATTTTAATAATGAGAAAAATTGTTGAAAAAATTTATGTACACCTTGCAAGCAGAACATTCTAGATATCAACGTCGGTTCTATCAGAGGATGCACTTTCAGAGCACCATTAATGCACTTGAGTGTATACAGAAAGACCCCCAGTGTAAGTTTAAGGCAAATTCACACCAAAAATAACTTCTGTCTGCACTCTATCACTAACATGATGTGCCCTGTGTGACACTCCTTTTATAAAGACTCAAACTATCATCAGAAGTTGTCTGAATAATTCATTCTGGACAGCCAGCATTCTCCTATAATCAACTGAGTAATCAAGTATGACAAAGAGGTCTGAGACAATAAGAATAGAAATTTGTCCTCTTCTCATGTATAGAGAAGATATCTATTGTGATCAAGCTCTAATATCATCTGGGCAGGATTTTTGTTCTTGTGAAATTTTAACGTAGGGCCTACCAGTTGGGTGGTCAGAACCTAGTCGGCACTTTTTTAATACAAAACATTACAAACAAACAAACAAAAAAGATAGATAAAGAGAATTAATAGTTTAATAAGATTTACTTATACTATACTTTATTCATGTTCTTATTAAAATTAAAATTCACAAAGAACACCCAGTGCTCAACACCTGTGAAAGTTGAATTAACCATTCAGTTGCCCAAGTATTGCTTCAAATTCCTCATTTTTGACATTCCCATTAGAAAACTTAAGATTCTCTATCCATCCATAGATTTTAAATTGACGTCTTAAGTGCCTTGATCAAAAGCAGAGATCTGCTTCTCAGCTGGTGTATCTCCATTAAGTAGCACTTACTCACCACTAAAACCTCTCAGGGCAATCAATTCTCCACAATCACCCCCATCCCAAGTATTCACATCACTTGTTTGAAGGACCAATTTAGTAATGTGATTGCTACCCTGAACCATTCAAACATATTCGAACAAAATGCAGTAACTGCTGTACTATTGGCTAACTCCCAAAGACCCTGCCATTAAAATAGAGGCCTGTTCATGACTTCTCATGAAGTCATGAACAAAATTTCTAATAAACTTGTATCACAAACAGGTCTTACTAACAGATACTGCATGCTCAGCATTTCTCTCTAAAGGTTCTCAGAAATAAACACAGTAATCAGTAAGTGTACTAAGCACGGTAATCAGTAAGTATACTTATTTGCTAGAATATTCTAATTTGAGAAGTGGTTCTTAATTATGTGTTTCATTGATGATAGCCAACCCTACTGTAACAAAATGAATGCATGTGACAATATTATTGACCCTTCTTTCCTGAAGATCATGTTAAATGTTTAGTGTACAGCACCATGTCTGTAGAGGTCTATGGATGTGAAAAGGAATTTCAATGATTTTTCACTAGCTGGCTTGTTAGGAAGTGCAGAGCAATAGAGCTGAACACAGGTAAAAGTCTGCTTAATGGACATTCTCCAACCTTAGATCTATGTAGGGTACATTATAGATTATGTACCAAAGAGGGGAAAAGAACAACTGTTAGTTGTTTAATTTGTCTCCTATTTACATCAGTGGTAATTTACAGCTCTTTTTATGGAAGTTTCATTAGGATTAGAGGGGTTTATTTTGTTTTATAGACCAGAACATAAAGGATAAAATCATTTTTTGGTAACTTTACTACGAAGAAAAACTTTGAGGGAAGAATCAATGAGCATTTAAAAAATAAATTCTGTTCTGCTAGCTGAACATGACGTTGACACTAATTGGCTCTCCTGAAGAACAACCTCGTGTACTACTTAACATTTTTACGTTCAAATAAGTAATTGCATCCCTCATGGCATAATAGAGCAAAACAGGACTACAGATTTCTGTCATTATATGCATCCTACCTATTTTTACTGTCATAACGTAAATGAGGCTTGAGTGTAGATAGAATAAAGAAGAGGAATAGGAAGGAAAGAAGTGTAGCTTTATATATAGAATTATTTTCTTAGTCTTATATGAAGTATATGTACATTTTAATAGAACACTCATTTCAGCTTCAGAAACAAAGAGACTTCTCAATGGACTTCATCGTTGTAGAATGATGTTCTGTAGAAGTGTCCTGGTTTCAGCTGGGATAGAGTTAATTTTCTTCATAGTGGCTGATATGTGCCCTGTTTTGGATTTAGGAGGAAAGTAATGCTGATAACACACTGGTGTTTTCGTTGTTGTAGAGCAGTACTTACACAGAGCCAAGGACTTTTCAGCTTCTCACGCTGCCCTGACAGCGAGGAGACTTGGGGTGCACAAGAAGCTGGGAGTGGACACAGCCAGAACAGCTGACCCAAACTGGCCAAAGGGATATTCCATACCATATGGCATCATGCTGAACAACAAAACTGGGAGGGTTGGACGGGGACGGGGGGTACCGCTGCTCCGGGATGAGCTGGGCATCGGTCAGTGGGTGGTGAGCAATTGTATTGTGCATCACTTGCTTTGTATATTCTTTTATTATTACTATTATCATCATTATCATTATTATTTTGCCTTTCTTTTCTTTCCTATTAAACTGTCTTTATCTCAACCCACAAGCTTTTACTCTTTTTACGATTCTCTCCCCCATCCCACTGTGCTGGGGGGGAGAGTGAGTGAATGGCTGTGTGATGCTTAGCTGCCTGCCGGGTTAACCCACAAGAAGCCATAGCAGACAGACTGGGAAAAGTCAGCCTCCAAAGACACTGCACCTCTAACTGAGTTCTAGGTGATTTTGTTGAAAAGTATGTCATTTAATTTTTTCATTTGTCCTCAGCATCCTTGTGGCCAAAAAAATAAAGTTAATTCAGCTTTAATATTATTGCACTTTGAAACTACTGCAGCTGCCCATTAGCTAGTTGCCCTTTCTTGGTCCTCTATTATCTTGTAGCCTTTAGTGCACCATCACACAGCTATGTGACCTTTTTATAGATTGACTTGAGAGCACTGTGTCTGTGCTCTGATCTGATGGGATGAAAACCAGCATGGGACAAGAACTACACTGTCCCCTTGCCCAGCATGATAATGCTTGATGAGGAGTGAGGCACAGTAGATCTAATGTAGCAACAGCAAGATGGTTTCTGTATTGCAGCTTATAGTGAGATTTGCCCCTGCCCACCCCCAGGACTCCCCTACCCTGCTGTGAGTCCAGGACCCCATTTCAGCCCCCAGGGCCATCAGCCCCTGACCCAGACAGGCCACAGCAGGGCTGGTCTCTAGTTCCCCACAGCCTAGCCCTGCCTGGCCATGGACCTGAATGAGCCAGGTGCACCTGTGGGCCCATTTTCTATCCCAACCTTGGCCCAGCCCCAGTCCCCAGAGGTGCCCAGTGCCCAAGGCTGGGACTGCTGATGCCCCTTCAGCTGCCTGGCTCCTGGCTGGAACAGTGGGACAGGACGGGCTGCCAGGCCCTAATCTGGGCCCCAGGGAGCCCTTGTTGCCCCCAGTCCCCTGAGCTGAGGGAGCTGTCGGCCTCCAGGGTGCCACAACAGTCTAAAAGTCTAAATGTCAATAAACTCTAAATGGTGACAAACTAAAATGTCTAAATGCTGTTAAACTTCAACTGACTTGATAAAAGGGACTGGTGACAGCCTTTTTATCCACCAGCACTGTAGGATGTCTTTTATAACTGGGGAACTTACATATGTTCATGTAAGAGAACTTGTGTCTTCAAATGATACTGGCTTAAATTCCTGATGGGCACACATATTCCTGTCCAAACATCAAGCTCCCAGTGAACATAAGTATTGTATTCTGGATGGAACAAAAGAAAAAATGCAGAGTCTTCCAAAGAAGAGGGGTGAAGGTGGGATGATGGATAAAAACACGTAAGGGACAATAAGCATCGGGTTAAAGCATGTACACTTAGAAATTATATTTGTCATTCCACCTAATATTCTCCTACTTCTCATGTTTTTACTAATTAATCAACAGCTGTGCAACCTATTTTTAAAACATAAAATCTTTTATTAGTTTTAAAAACTATCACAATTACAATAAACTATATATTTTTTTAAACTTAAGTGCATTATTTTCAAACTGCATTTCAATTACAATATTTTTTTCAATAGTAACTAGTAGTTTATAGAGCAGCGGCAGTTTTTGTTTTGTTCTGTATAAAACTAAAAATTTGATAGAGTTTATTTTAAAAGCAACCATACATATTTTTCCTCAAATTTTATTAGAGATTTATCTTGCTGTATTGACAAATGATTTTGCCTACATTGGAATATGCTTATTTGCTTTTACCTGTCATATTAATAAGGCTATTTTTGCTGTATATACAAACATTGTAGTTTTGATTGTATTTTCATTGAGCCTGCCAACAACAAAATAAAAATTAAATTGGATTGCTTGTACGTCTGAATGAAAAGAAAGTATTGCCTGTGACAATAGACGTAATCACATGCAATTTAAACTACCAGTTCACAAGCCTCCAAATATTGAGCGTATTAAATGATAAGATGTGGACAATGGGTGATGATTTTTTTAGAAAAAACAAATGTTGGCGTGGGAATATAGGTAGTAATGGAAAGGAAAAGAAGTAAATTCCTTTCCAAAATTGATCATGAACTCATATTTCTTTCTCAAGCTGGAAAATTTTTGTCTTTAAGAGATGAGCAATTATTCAAATACATACCTGCATGAAAATGTTGGAAATGCTCGTATAGTTCTATATTAAATGCAAATTGAAAACAGTTCTTGAAAGGGATCCTAAGAGCTATTTAAAAGCTCCATATCTATTTCCCTCTTTATAAGGAAACTGTTTTTAAATCCTAGATAGTCAGCTTTCTGTGAGTTGTCTTTTTGCTCAAAATGTGTACTCTACAGCATTGCTTCCTCTAGGGTCCTATAAGGGTTCTCTCACTAAAGCGAAATGTAGGTTTTTTTCCTTATACTTATTTTAATCGCTGACATGAGAAGGCAAGGTAACCCAATAACTAACCCAATAATCATATACTGATTAATGAATACAAAAATTTGTGTAAATGAGGAATCTCTAACTGAATTTTTAAGACCTAATTTATTTGCTCACTGCTGTAAAAATCAGCACTCCATGGAAACATATCAGTGTAAAAAGAAACAAAATTAGGCACTGAATGGGCCGATTGATTTCTGACATCTGCTAGATTTTTGTTATTTATACTTATGCAGAAAGGCAGATCTTTATTGCAGTTTCTTTCCATCATTTTTTTTCTTTAAAACAATTCTGAATTTTTCAAATTCACGTGACTGCAGGAAGCAAAACGCTAACGAACATGCCAGATTTCAAAAGTCAAAGTATAAAGTTTGCTAGAACTGACAAATCAAAACCACCAATTTCAAGTATTTCTTGTATGAATAGCATTATGAAGCTAACAAAATTTCCAATTTGAACTAATGTTGTTATTATGTAAGTTAATATAATTCTACAAGCCTCAGCCTTTCCAGAATGAAATGGGGCCCTAAGTGCTCTATATACACACCCTGACATGCATCAGTAGGCTGTGTCTGCACTGTACCCAACAGTGTGTTTGCAATCATGTTGTCTTTTTGGCAGTCCAAATGCAGTCAAAACTCAGTCTCCCTGTAAATCCTGTCCATCTTTCCAGGGCATGCTGTAGAGGCAGGCAATGTCACAGAAGGCAGGAACACAAGAATAACTCCCTTCCTTTGCTCAGACTTAAATGTTGGACTGGATGATCTTGGAGGTCTTTTCCAACCTAAATATTTCTATGATTATTTTACCTGGCTGATATCAGTCCTGTGATAATAGAATAAATATGGATGGGATACATGGGGGAGGACAGGGTACATGGGGGAGGAAAAACCAGCCAGATCATGCAGAGATGCCCTGAAGTGAATTCAACCCTCCAGATTCCAGATGAGTTTTGCCCCAGGAAATACTACCCAGAGTTGTTTTAAAAGGGTTCTTATATAGGCAAACAGTATGGGAAAGCAGCAAATTTGATCACAAGCCTTCTCTGGCACAGCCACATTATATACAGTGTAAGTGTAGCATCGGATTTTCTGCCTTACATTCCTAGCAAGTTGAAGGAAACTTCAGTCTCACCGACTCCATCATCTGACTCAAAACACTGCAACTCCTTCAAGAAAACTACTGTAATTCACTCCACCAGCTTCCATTTTTCAAATCCAACAAAGAAAAGATAGTCAGAAAAAGAAAACATGATATCCTGCTTCATATGTCCACTGAGAGACTTCAGCTGCAGCAAATCAATTCACAGGAAATTGAAACTATAGTTTACTAAACTCTGGAAGGAAGAATCCTGGGAATTATTTAAAATGATGTGATGGAAAGCATCTGAGGGGAAAGCAAGACAATGAACAAACAAACAAAACAAAACAAAAAAGCCCAAACAGAAACAACAGAAGAAATCCAAATCAGTTTAATGAAAAATTTATTAAGAGTGTGGAGGCCATGGCTAATGAACATGACAATTTCCTGGAGAGGTTACCACCAGTAGAGCCAGGAAAGTTCAGTGGGTTAATGTATAAGTATATTTTTGGTCTTAAAGAAGGTCTTTCATCTCATTATGGGCGCTCTTGGAAAATTCGAACAATAAATGAAACAAGAAATAAAATATTAAACAATGCGGGGGAAGGAAAATGATGGTAATAGCAAAGGGTATTATGAAAAACACAGGATTATTTTTCAAGTTAAAAAAAAAAAAAGAGTCAAATTTTTGGCCATATCTCAAATACAGAGAAAGTGAGTCATAAATTGGGTAAAAGTATCATAAACATCATATTTGTTTTGCCCTCAGATTTAAAAGTCTTGTTTTTAACTTGGTTTATGTCAGCCGTGTGACAGCCTTGGATTGTCTCAGCTTGCTTTGTAACAGTTAGGAAAAAAAAAGGAAAGATCTTGTAATTTATTTTTTTAATGCTTGGGAGATAGAAAAATTCATAGATAATTGAATTGGAATTTTTAAAAAATTTAGTAAGGCTGTATTTTAAAATACTTATTCAAACCTAAGCTATGTAGCAACTTAATTATTTTTAAAATATTTGTCATTGTATTCAATTTCTACATTTTTGTAAGTATCACAGTATCCTTCAAAGCTAGATTTTAGAGTGGTTCATTAGAAACCCACCAGCACTACACAATATTTTAGCTACTGCGATGTCTTTGTCTCTTGAAAGTAGTATTGTCCTGCATGTTTTTTTCCCCTGTATGTTTGCATCAAATAACAGATCACTGGCATAGGTTGCCCAGAGAGGCTGTGGAGGTCATCTCCTTGGAGATCTTCAGAAGCCATCTGGACACAGTCCTGGGCAACCTGGACCAGATGACCTCCAGATGTCCCTTCCAATCTCCACTGTTCTGTGATTCTGTGAAATGTGATGGTTAATAGTGCTAAGATAAATTATAATATTCCATGTACAAAGTTATTACTGAGATTTGAAAACCACTTCAGTAGATGACAGTATAGTTTTCTACAGTGGGCAAATAGTTTGATTTCAAAGAAATTAATGCCAGGCCGATTGTTATCACATTTTATTTACTGTCTGGTTAGAAAATGGTTCTGCTTACCCATTCCCAAGGAATAGCACCATTGCTGAAGACAAGTGAGGAAAATCAAGAATCCTTAAGAGAAGAGTTAAGCTACCTCAAGTATTAGGTTGCATGAATCACAAGAGATGTCTGGGACTGAAGGGAAAGAATTAAAAAAAAAAAAAATCAAAAGCCAAAGAGAAAGGGGAGACAGGTTCACAGTTGCAGGCTGCACTCAGGAAAAGCAATGCTCAGAGGTAAAATTTTGTATAAAACCCATCTGTGAGAGCCACAGGAAAAGGCTAACAGCCTTTCAGCTTTATGAAATTAATGAACTGCTTCCTGGAACAGATCAAAATTATAAAGAGCCATAATTCCACCACCACCACCACCCTCCCCACCCCCATCCCCATTTTTGTATATCTGAATATGTCAACTACTTTGTTCATCTTTGGATTGTAGCATGCATATTTTCTTGTACCTTCAGTTCTGCCTGGTGTTAAGGTTGACTGGCATAACGACAGAGATGCTTCTCCTGGCTGAGGAGGGACCTACGAAACTGGCCTACTGGCTACCTAGCTAGGTTCAACACACCAGTATTTAAGGAGCTGTGGAGTGCTATTCTCTTCTAAGTCTCACATGCCAGGTGTTACAATGCAGTGCGAGACAACTCCTGATGACAAGTGTTAGTCTGAGTTTCACTGCCATGCTGCATTTTCCTGACCTTTGCAACTTTAAGAAATAAAAATTCACCTTAAGTATCTGTATTGGGTTTACGTGGTAAAGGTTTGGTGGCAGGGGGGCCACAGGGGTGGCTTCTGTGAGAAGATTCCAGAAGCTGCCCCATGTCAGAAAAGAGCCAGCTCCAGCCGGCTCCGTGGGCAGGGACCCGCCGCTGGCCAGACCTGAGCCAGTGAGCGATGTTTTTTGCGCCTCTGTGACAGCAGATTTAAGAAAGGGAAAAAACAGCTGTGCAATGGCAGCTGGGAGTGAGAGGAGTAAGGAACAGCCCTGCAGACACCAAGGTCAGTGCAGAAGGAGGAGGAGGAGGTGCTCCAGGCACCGGAGCAGAAGTTCCCCTGCAGCCCGTGGTGAGGCCCATGGTGGAGCAGGCTGTCCCCCTGCAGCCCATGGGGTACCACATGGAGCAGATCTCCACGCTGCAGCCTGTGGAGGAGCCCACGGAGGAGCAGGTGGATGTGGCCTGAAGGAGGCTGCAGCCCATGGAGAGCCCCCGCAGGAGCAGGCTCCGGGCCGGAGCTGCAGCCCATGGAGAGGAGCCCACGCAGGAGCAGGTGATCCGGTGGGAGCTGCTACCCGTGGGGTACCCATGCTGGAGCAGTTTGCTCCTGAAGGATGGACCCCGTGGTACAGACCCGTATGGGAGCAGCTCTTGAGGAGCTGCAGCCTGTGGGAAGCCCACGCAGGACCCATTCGGGAAGGATGGCATCCCGTGGGAGGGACCCCACGCTGGAGCAGGGGCAGAGCGACCATGAAGGAGCAGCAGAGACGAAGCGATATGGGCTGACCACAGCCCCCATTCCCCGTTCCCCTGCGCTGCTCGGAGGGAGGAGGTAGAAGAGGGTGAATGGGGGGAAGGTGTTTTTAGTTTGCTTTTAGTTTCTCACTGCTCTAGTCTGCCAGTGGTAGTAATAAATTATATTAATCTCCCTATTTTGAGTCTGTTTTGCCCGTGATGATAATTAGTGAGCAACCTCCTTGTCCTTATCTCAACCCCTGAGCCCTTGTCCATCGTATTTTCTCCCCCTCTTCCTTTGAGGAGGGGGAGTGAGCGAGCGGTTGTGGTGGAGGTCGGCCGTTTAGCTGGGTAAAACCACCACAGTGTCAGGTCAACCTGCTGTGAAGGCTATTCACGTATGTACAGCAGTATTCAGGACTACTCACTATCATTATTCTCCTTTTCTGTTATCTCATATTAAAGGTAGTAAAAATATAGTGAAGGTTTGGAAATAATAGAATGACCAAAACTTGTTAACAAAATATTGGGAGAATTCATGAGAGGAACAATCACAGTTACAGAGAATCATGAGTTTGTGGCCAATTCACAAAAATAAAAAGTGTAACACTTGTCACACATTTTAATATAGAAATAATGTTGCCAGTATCTAAAAGATAGATATTCTTATTCCTCTTTTTCTCTTATCCTCCCCTTTTCCCCACCCCTAAATATTTCCTTCTTAGATAGATAGATAGATGATAGGTAGATAGATAGACAGACAGATAGATATACTGGTTTGCTATTACCAATAAAAATTGTACAGTCAAAAAATGCTGATGGAAATGAACAGGAAAGAATATGACTATCATGTTTTTTGTTTAATTACTGCAATTTAAATATGTTCATGATTTGGTGTAGCAATTTTCTTCCCAGTAGGATGTATTATAATGACTAGGTTTTCAAAATACCTCTGATCACTTCTATTGCATGAACAAGAGAGATTGTCCAAAGAACTAGGAGTATTAGGTGCTCTTTTATTCTAATATTATGTCCTCGCCAGCAGTTTATAAACCTGTACTCCAAAAATTAGACTTTTTAGAAAATATGTCCCTAAACTTACAGAATGCGATATACCAACAAATACATATGGATACCTATTTAAAAATAAAACAAACAAACAAACCAAAAACAGAAAAGTAAAACACCGTTGTTGACTGATTATGGTTCCTTTTGGATCATTTGCATCACTGGACTTTGTCCTAACTAATGGGAAACGAGGTGTGTATATTTTGCCCTCTTAGTATTCCTGAAGCTGTGGTATAGATGAGAGGTTCAGATTTTGCAGTTTCATACATAATTATAGGATGTAATCTATATTCCACCTAATAATAGCAGAGACTAAACCCACACAACTAATTTAAAGAAGTCCTTGTTCAGTCCCCATAAATATTCAGTAGATGAACATGAAAAATCAGAGCACTGCTATGGCATCTGGGATGGTTTTGGGGCCAGGCAAAATATCACTGAGAACTGACTCAACGTGAGTCCCTTACATCTATAAAAACAAGTACCTATTAGTTTGTGTGAGACTGCTCTAAACAGCTGGTCTTTTACCTTAACCATTATTTTTACTGTGCTTTGGTTAAATTCTGGCTCTGCATTCAGCCCGCATAAATATCCTGTGTGCTGGGGGCTCTGCAGGGGTTTCCAAAAGAGCTCCTCTCTCACAAGCAAAGAAAAGTAATGACAGTAAAATTGCTTCATGGTGCAGGCTAGAGTCTCTATCCCATCCAGGCACCAAATCCAACTCTCTACTGCTTTGTTTCCTGAAATCCCCATGCTCGAAGAGATATGCTCTATTGTATAACCAGGTAATATGAAATGTTTATTTCATTAGAAGTAAGTCTTTAAAAATACCATCAATTTAAAGAGGGTTTTGTTTGCTTCCTGTGTTACCATTTTGTGGTGTTGGCCAGGAAATGAGCCTGGGAACAGGAAGTCATGCATGTTCTGTTGCATAAGTTTATGTAGGTGACAGACTATGAATCCAAATTAGATGTCCTTTTAAGAAGCTTTGCCAATGTTTATTTTCTGTTTGTTTTTGCAGAATGTAGACTATACCATCAGCTTGTGTAAATTAGCAAATATCCCTTGAAGTCAAGAGAGCTGACTTCAAGGCACAGCTGACTGATTGGCACCGGCTGAAAATCCGGCTTGAACTTTTAAAAATCATTGTGTTTAAATGTTGGTGTTATTTGTCTTGAGTAATATGTTTACCAAAGTGGAAAATGAAGCAAGAGAGAGGTAGAAAAGTCTCAGCTATGCATCTTAAAAGCAGCTGGGACAATGGGCCACTACAGGGAGTTGCTTCTTCTACGTGACAGTAAAATTAGCAGATTTGGTTTTACTAAAGGCATGTCCCTTAAACCAAGAAACCCTGCTCATTATACCAGGACATTTGTGCCCTGGCAGAAAGAGATCAAGGGAGCTATCTTCTGTGTCAAGCACAGAGACTGACTTAAAGCCAAAGAAACTCCATCCCCAAAAGATTTGGGCATACCAAGAAATAGACCAGACCACACAAGAGAAGGCAGGGAATGCCAGGTTCAGGGAATATCTTAGGCAGAGAGGCAGTGAATTTATTCCCCTGTCTGCTCTGTTCCTTTGGGCAAAGTAAATTCAACCTTGTTTGGAAGATGTTCTTTTGTCTTGGTGTACTAATGCAATTCACAGAAGTAGGAGGTACCAAGATTAGTCAGCTTGCCATGTAAAAAAATGGTATCCAGAGGGCAATCCACTACTGGATTATAGCATAGCAACCCCCAAAAAACAGCATGGTGATAAGACTGTCAAGAAAAAGTGTATAGTGCAGGAATGGAGCGAGATCTGAGAAGACTAAGCGTATTCGTAGGATTATGAACAGTCCTGCTCGGTCTGTTCAAAGTAAAATGAGAGCCAGTCGTTCTTATGTTATAGAGAAGTAAATGATCTGCCTCCAAGAGAAGCATTTTGAATAAACTGTATACCTCTTTGTCAGTTATATTTTTTCTCTGAAATAATCTCCCATTGTTTTGAATATTCTATAATTCATGCCACTTCCTCCAACATTTCTAACCCTGAATGCTTCAATTCCTTTGTTCCACACAGAACTGTTCCAGGGAAATCAGACAAAGAACATTTTCTTACATCTGTTCATTCATCACATTCAAATCTGTCTTCTTATTTGTGGAGCTAATGTAGAAAAGATTTGCTTTTTACAGAGTATTATCTCGTCTCATTGTATTGCAAACGGCTTCACAATTTTACATTAAATCTTCTGAGCTGAGCCTTCAGCTCATGTAAATTGGCATGAATAGACTGACAGAACACTTTAGTTCTGAAGAGGTCTGCCAGTAATTACAAGACTGAATTACACCCATCTGAAAAAGCAAAACTGGTCATCACATTCAGCAGACTGTCCTATTTTGTAAAGGACGTGTTCTTAGGTGGGGTTTTTGGGCTCCTGTCAGTGGAAACTGGAGACACTGTTTAGAGCTAGATGGCGGTCACAGGCATATACCCAGCCAGAAGAGACAAATGATGAGACTGAAAGTTTCATTTATGTAGAATAATATGGAAATAAAACTGTAGCATAATATCAAGAATGTTGTTTGTCAGTATGTATATAGACTGCCTCCACCTATAGAATGAGAAACATGAACTAATCCCTACTAATCCCTGCATGAAACTTCTGAACCTGCCACCACAGTTTTGGCAGACTACTTGCAGACTGGTAGGAAGCACTAGAGACAAGGCATTCTTGTTGTCAGTAGATCAACAATGTCTCCTGTAAGATCGTCACAGAGAAACTAGTGAAGTATGGGCTGGATGAGCAGACAGTGAGGTGGACCAAAAACTGGCTGAATGGCCAGACCTAGAGGCTGGTGGTCTGTGGCACAAAGTCTAGTTGGAGGCTAGTAACCAGGGGTCAATACTGACTGCAAATCTGTTTATCTTCATTAATGATCTAGATGATGGGGTAGCATGTACCTCATCATGAGGGTACATTTTGCTCATGAAACGGAACTGAGAGAAGTGTTTTATCAACCACCAGAGGGTTGTGCTGCCATCCAGAGGGACCTGGACAGGCTGGAGAAATGAGCTGTTTGGAACCTCATGAATTTCAACAACATGAGTGCAAAGTCCTGTACCTGGGGAGGAACAACCTTATGCACCAGTATATGCTGCAGATCATCCAGCTGGAAAGCAGCTATGCAGAAAAGGACCTGGTGGTCCTGGTGAACACCAAATTGAATGTGATCCAGCAATGTGCCCTTGCCACAAAGCAGGCTAACAGTATCCTGAGTTCCATTATGGAGAGCATTTTCAGCAGGTCGAGAAAGGTGATCCTTCTACTAAGCACTGGTGAGGCTGCACCTGGAGTACTGTGTCCAGTCCTGGGCTCCCCAGTACAAGGGAGACATGGACATACTAGAGATAGACCAATGAAGGACCACAGAGACGAGTAAGGGACTGGACCAGCTCTTCTTTGAGGAAAGGCTGGGAGAGCTGGGAATGTTTAGCCCAGAGAAGAGGAGGCTCAGGGGGAATCTCATCAATGTCTATAAATACCTGAAGGGAGGGTATAAAGAGGATGGATCTAGGCTCTGTTCAGTGGTGCCCAGGGACAAGACGAGGCAATGAGCACAAACTGGAACACAGGAGGTTCCCTCTGAGCATCAGGAAACACTTTGTTACTGTGTGGGTGACTGAGCACTGGAACAGGTTGCCCGGAGAGGTTGTGGAGTCTCCTTCTTTAGAGATCTTTAAAAGCCACCTGGCCATGGTCCTCGGCAGCCTGCTGTAGGTGTCCCTGCTTGAGCAGGGGTGTTAGAGCAGATGGCCTCCAGAGGTCCCTTCCAGTCTCAGCCATTGCATGATTCTGTGATCATCCTAGACTTGAATGTCCCAGTGAAATGGATTACCTACCTTTTTATAAAGTTCTTCCTTTATTAAAACACCTAGTACTGAGATAAGACATTATTCAGAATAGGCAATGATGATCCTTCTTTCACTGGAAACACTTGAAACACTGACATGGCTAAAATTTTGCGATGTAATAATCTAGTGAACACAGTGCTTCTTTCAGAAGTATTCTTATAATTCAGAAAAGCAGAGCTGTTCTTATCCCAGTTTTTGAGGAGAATCACAAGTATTGGGATTATTCTGTTAATGGATTTACAACAGCTTAACTGAAAAGATAACCCAATCTTTCATTTATCAAATTTTCAGCATTTTATCTAATAATAAACAGCTTGACTGCTGCATAACATGGTTTGCTAAATTGCATAGTGAACAAAAACTTTCTGTTGTCAGTATTGTTACTGTGTTGAAGATGCCTTTGTTACCATGCTCGTACAAGCTCATGGTACTCTCTTCCTCCCTTCCCTCTCTGTGATTTCACATGAACATTTCCAGTGACAGAGCCCTGCAAGGAATCTGCCATCCCTCTCACCCTGCTGTGCAATGCAATATCACCACAGACATCCTCTCAAGATTTTCTCTTTCTTTGTAACTCCCACCTTTGACTAGGAAGGAAAAGAGGCATTTATGCTCTTGCTGAGACTCAAAGCATCTGGGTTAGGTGGGAGGAGAGACACTACCTCTATTTTACCGTCACTTCTGCCACTAGGCGTGAGTTATGAGAGTGAGAGTTAGGTAGCAACTTCAACTGTAGAGATACTTGTAGTAACTCCAGGGTCAAAACCAGAAGTTATACCGCATAACAAGTCTTTCAGCTAACACATACCATTTTGACGGTAGGTTAAAGGAAAGAAGCTATATCTTTTACATCGGCTTTTTGGGGATACAAACTGCATTCCTTCTGTGCAGATTATCTTCCTTGCACTGTGAGGCTAACCCACGTATTATTGCATCCTTTATAGCTCTTTACCAATGCATATTCTCTGGATTTTCACTCCTAACACATTGATGTCTGGGAATTTGTATGTCTGGAGAGTATCACATGGTTTTACTGATCAATGAACTGGCAGAGAGCAAGCAAAGGGAAGAATTTTGAGTTGAACAGACTACAGGAATTTAAATTCACTTTTAAGTTCTTCCTAATTCACTCAAAATAAAATGATCGGTTGGCACCTTTATATCTTCAAACTTAAATAATGAACTATTTAGTTCTAGAAATAAAAGAAACTTACTTCTAAACTGACTATTTAGTTTAGAAGACCTCATAAATACTTGCTAGCTAAAGCAATTTGGGAAGCGTTCTACAGCAATATTATAGAACAACCCACCCTGTCTTCTCCTTACTGTTTTCTGAAGAATTTTATGTTTATGATCCAGACTCTTTAAGCCCTTTAAGAATAGAGCTTAAAGCAGTTTTAAAAGATACCAGTTACCCAGTAGTTTTGATTTCATTATAGTATTCTGAAAGGTGTAGCTCTGTTTTATGAGCTCTGTTTCAAGATGTACTTCTGAAATACAGTGGGGCATGACCACCCTGAACCATCAAGGAATATTTCTTACTTCACGCAAAATAACTTTAGAGCCATATTTAAAAAAATAGTTGCAAGTCAGTTGCAGTCCTACAAAACAGGTAATTGAAACTCAAACGGACACTCATTTAAGTGATTTGTTTGCACAAAGGAAAAAAGCTTACTGGAAAACTGTTTGCATGGAGTTTAGGTGCATGTGAATGAACCTTATCATTTGCATCAGATGAGCATTCATACAATAGTATAGCTCAGCAAACTCTTACCCACCTACCAGTCAAACTCTACAGGCAGATTGTCATCTTGGCCTCACTGTCCTTGGTATTTGCCTATTTTCACACATCTAAGAAAAACAGAATCACAGAATC
>VXAL01012510.1:4697-23117 GCA_013399475.1 Chauna torquata
TTCTAAGTAGTGTATTTTAGTAATGTTTACTTGTATTAGAACAGTATATTGAAGCATGGTTGTACTAGGCGTTGAAATGGATGCATAATTAAATTCCCATCCAAAATGTATGCTATGCATGTCTGTGTTTGATATTTTAAAAAAAAAAAACTAAACTAAACAAACACAGAAAACTGGTCAGTTAATGGAATCAAATGCCATTCTTGAAGTGGCAAGAAAAAGCCCCACAGAAGATCAGAGAAAGCAATGAAGTTAAAGTAAGTTATAAGCTCTCAGCAGGAAACTGTTAGCTTTTAAAATTAGAAACAATTGTATCCTAATGTATTTTTAGGGAGAGTCATAATTTGCCTCTCTGTTGTAATAGGAGATGTGTTTTACTGTAGCAGAGTTGTACGTTTTGTGACTGGCAGAAGTCTGTAGCAGGTATTTCAAAGGAAGTTTTTTCTCAACCATGGACAGTTACTTGTTGGCTCACACCTGAAACATGTCAGTTTAGCCTGTCTAACGTAACTGTCCTGGAATGTAATATGGGTGTTGAATCTGTGTTGGGATTCCTGCAAGTATTTTGTGACTTTGCTTCATAGCTTGGCCATGGATTATTGGAGAGAACATGTAGCAGATTTACATGTGTGACTTATTACTGTGCTTATTATGGTGCTCAGAAATACGACTTTTTACTCCATGATGTAACTTAAAACATCATTTGGCATGTGTATATGTTTTGTCAATCCACTCTGTGAAAATTTCAGTATTTTACCACCACTAATAAAATAATTTTCATTGATAAAATAATCATGCACAATGTTGGGTTCTCAACCATCATCTTTGCTGAAGGGTTCAAGAATTCTCCTGCATTCAGGAGAGGGAAAAATTATCATGTTTCTTCATTTAATTCTCCCTTGAAAGTTTAACATCTCAATTTCTATAGGTAGAGAAGCACCAAACAAATTGATACGTCCATGTGACAACTACAGTGCCATGCTGAAATAATAAGTTCAGTCTTATTTAGCTGTCTAGTTACTTTTTTTAGTGGTGATCTGCTTATGTTTGCATGCATATGACTGTCTGATAATCTCACAGGTCTATTTTAAATTTCTTCTTCCTTTCCTCAGAAATACGGCATTAGTGGCAGTATGTGCTGTTCCGCTGACCATAGTGCGAAAACATTAATGCTGCTGTCTTTCTGTTTTCAATCATACCCAAATGTTAATAGTAACAAGGAGAAGATTGTGACAATAGAAAAATGTAGGTTTTCACTACCACTTTTGCCTGTTCACTCCTAGCAATGTGATGATCTGTTTGAATGTGTGTGCTAGTGCTGTCTGTACCTGTTTATTTCAGTTATTAATAACAGTAGTGTACTTTTGTTTCTGGTAGCACTCAAGTCTTTCCAAGTCACTTTTAAAACAGGACAGGTGTACTGCCTTGCAGTATTGTATTTGAAAGGAAATTATGAGAGCAATGGTCCAGCATGGGATGAATGTTGCAATCCAGAAGAAACTTCTAAGGAATGGCAGAGATGGACTTTATGGTAGAATAGAGTAGTGATCACTTAGGTGATCTCTAGCAGGACGTAATCTTTGTGGGCCCTGCCTGGGGACATTTGTGTGTACAGCTCAGAAATGGAGGACCAGGTCTTCTGACTGAAATGCAATGTGAGACGTTCTGGGGGTTATGCTAGACTTTTTGATGATTATGAGAAGCTGGAAAGTGATGTGCCAGCAAGATAGGAGGTAACAGACATTGGACTGCAGCGACAAGTCTGTAAACCACTTTCCTAGACTTTTTTCCCCAATTAAATTGTGTGAATTTAATGAAAATGTGTAAAGTGATAAAGAAAGATTTGGGTGAAAGACTTTTTTTTTTTACATATTTTTTCCAATTTGGATTCTAAATATTTTTTTATGTACTCTGTGTTTCCTTTTCCCCTATGGATCCCTGTTGTCCATGAAGTTGGTAAGAGGTTATCGTTTTCATTTTATGGCTGAAATTGCATGTTCAATGAAGTAAGTGGACGTATTTCTGAAAATGATGCTACTTTGTGACTTCCTTTCCTTTGACTGCTATTACACAAAAAAGATTATGAATTTCTCCAGTAGGTGTAGAATACCTGTTGTTTCAGAAATAGAAGCTACAGTGTAGGTGAGCATTGTTTAAAAAAGTCTCTCATTTACTTACTATCTGTTATTACTTGTTGCAAGCTTCAGATGCTGCTTGTTAATGTTAAATGTAGGAATTCAGCAACACGTGGCCTTGATTTGTTATCTATTATCTTCTTTCAAGTGTTATAGTTACCAACTTCTTATGACCAGGATTTTTATTGTTGTTGTTGCCTTTGCTTGAACTGCTTCATGCTATGCCTTGATAACTGCTTGGAATTTCTCTCAGAGTACAAATAGCCGTAAGTACCTCTCTGCCAAAGGATAAATGCTTTTTATCTTTTTCTGAAAAAGTTTGGTAATTTCCTTTGTGTTAGCATCTGTAGCTCACCCAGTCACCTGAATGTCCACAAAAAGGGATAAGCTTATGCTACTAACGTGTCCGTTCCTGCTTGGTTGTCTTTCTTATCATTATTTGAATTACTTCATGATGTGCCAAAGCTTCAATAGAGCTACATCTTCTTTTAAAGGTAGTTCAGTTTCTCTTTGTCTCCTGTACTGGGGGAAAAAACTTAGTTGACTTTTTTTTTTTTACTGCATCCCTGTAAACCACAGCACCTCAACATTTAAAGGCAAATGTATCTAACCTGAACTTAAAATAAAAACTATATTTCAGTGGAGAGCTCTCTAATGGATATGACAGTTTCCACTCTGTAGTTTTATGTTCTCTCACTCTCTAACCTAGAACTGCAGTTTTTCTGTCAGGATCCTTTCGCAGTGGAGGTCACTGCTGGCACACAGGTTGGGTTCTTGCATAGTATTCCACATATTCCACTCAAGGTTCTGTTTTCATGATACAAAAAAATGAATGAGTCTATACTGTATGCTTTGTTTTAAGCGTAGTAATCGTTAAATGGTTATTCTAAACAACTGTGTTGGGAAAAGGGAAAGGTGCTTTTGAATTATTTTCTGGTGTGATATACAGATTACAAACAATTGCAAAAGGGTTTGAAAAAACACCCAAAAAGTGCAAGCAAGCCTAGTGTGTTAATGATTTCTTACTGAACAGGAACAGGCATTAGCTAGAACAGTATTGGAAATCCTGTATAGTGTTTGAGGAGGGGTTTAAATAGGAATATAAAATGCTCCTCAGCTTCTTCGGTTCAGTCACAGTCTGTTTTAGCCCATCAATTCTCTTTCCATCATTACCTGTTCTAGAAGTGATCAACCTCTCTGTGATAATTGTAAATATAGAGGTAGCATCATATAGACTTCCGTGAGATCGTGTTTTCCAGTGGTACTTGTAAGATTTCAAAGAAAACTGTAATTTGTCTTCTTCAGACCTTTTGTTATAATTTTTCTAACTATTATTTTATGAAAAGAGGTGGCAGATACAGGAGCTTCAGAACTAGTATATATTAATCTCTATTTTGTGATGATTTTTTTTCCTTAGATTACTTATGTCTAAGCTTTGATCTTGATTGTTCAAAATTTAATTGGTTTTCTGTATGTATTCTGTATTTATCCTCATGTTCCTGGGAGCAGAATTTTGCTTTCAGCTGTTTTATTTCTTGTTTTTTAAGCCAATGCTTAAAAACAAACATATGAAGAAAAATAGTTACACACATGCGTTCATTTAAAACAAAGAAAAGATAAAACAGAGCAAAAAGGATTGTTATTTGTGACCCGTGAACAGCTTTTAAAGAGTACCTATTCGTCTCTGTGTAAGTGAGATAGTTAAATATGCATGTGCATTCAGACTGAGATTGCAGGGGAAAATAAAAATGATGGTTGAATTCTTGTGTTTAGGGGCAACTGCCAGATGTTTCAAAATTAGAATTGTTGCAAGTACAGAAAAATGAGTCAACGCTGATAAATGGCTTATAACAGTTTTAATCCTGAGAGGGACTGGGGACGTGTGTAGTAGTGTATGTGTATAATCGCCAAAAGGATATCTCAGGATCCCAAGCTGGACACCAGCTAAGCTGCTGATAACCCTGTGTCCTGGCAGCTGCAGAAGGCAGCCACATGTTAAAGGTTGCACGCATTTTGGTAAGTTTTGCATAATTCTTCACATGAGGTGTGCATATGTGAGAGAGCTGCATTCATTCCTAATCCCTACAACAATTGTTTTATGCCCTCCAGAACATGCAAATAAGTTCTGGTATTTGTGATAAGTATATCAGATCCTTTTTCAGAATTAGTCTTCTGCATTCTCTGAGGTCTGTCTGTTAATTTGCTTTTTACCTGCCATTGCGGAGGCAGTATTGTGTGATTATTCTGTAGTTCTTTGCTCTGTGCATACGGGTAACAGATTGCAGGCTGAAAATGAATGTACAGCTTATTGTTGAAATTAAATTCCACGAACTAACTATTTAAGTAAATGTTCATAGTGAATTGGTGTCCTCACGCTTCTGGTGTTTGTGTGTCTGTGAGAAAATCCACTTCATGTCATTTGTGAAGTAACAGATTGTTTTAATTTCAAGAAATTGCACTGAAATTAATTGTATTAATGTAATGAAATATTTAAAATACTAGATGCTTTTATCTAATAAGTAATATGCCAGTCTTGATTTTTTTAAAATGTTTCTTCTGCCTTTTGCTGAAATAGCAAGAAATAATTTGAAGATACTTAGTTTCAGGTGAGAGTGTATGCCTAGAACAGTGGAACAGAGAGGTCTGGGCCATCAGCTGTAACAAAAACGAACCTCACTGCAATTTGGAATTTGTTCTTTTGAAGGTATATTGCTAACAGCGAGTGAAAGAAGTGGTGAGAAATGTAGTAAAATAGGGGTGGAGGAATTATGAGCTAACACAAGCTGTTCTGTGTTAGTACATTCTTAGCACATTTAGCACAATTTCTTTGCAGTGGTGTGAATTTTTGATGGGCTGTTTTAGCCTGTAATTCAGAAGTTTGGTTATATAAATACTTTTATACACCATAATATCCAGGTTATTCTGAAGCAAATGTATGAGAAGAAAACTAGAAAAGCATAGGGAGTTCTATTGGGAATTGAGCTGGAGGTTTGGGGTGGTGGTGGGGGTCGATGCCTTAAAAGATCCTTTAAGAGCTGCAAAGTTGTTAAAGTCTGTTACAGTCATATTTTAGCTGATACTGATTTTTTTTCAGACTGTAGGATTTGGTTTTGTCACTATACTGCGAAGTAGGCATTGAATCTTTTATGATTTAAATCAATGGCAAAAGTCTCTTACTGGTGCAGTGCTAGACAAATATGAGGAACAAAATTAACACAGAGCTGTGTGACTTAGTTAGTCACACAAAATAAATTGTTAGTCACAATTTGCGTGGTGGATGAGTGTGTTTCTTCATTAAAAGAGGTTTCAGCAGAAACCCTGTCCTGCTTTTTCTAAAGTGGTTATGGGTGATGCTCAGCGTGCTGTGCCTTCCTCTTTCTGATGTAGGCAGTACTGAGCAGAGTGCTTCTCTTGTGAGGTCGGGTTCCTGCTGAGTTCAGAAATCTGCAGGAGCTGAGGGTGAGGTCTCTGATTTGCTGTGTCTTGCCTCTGTGGAAAGTAGTGAATGGGTTGTGCATCCCTACTTACTCCCCCTGATTTTCTGCTGGCACAGGAACTCACTGCCTTGCACCCGGATCACGTAGGCTCTTTCTCTGGTGTGGGTCAGAGATGCTTACCTGCCACTGACTCCAAGAGATGCTACTGAGGAGTTTTCTGCAAGGTAGTCTCTGAAACCAAGTCACCATTTCTGCTGAGCATGTTATTTTTTTCAGATTCCTTTCCACCATCCATGCACATTGAGTACTGTAAAGCAGGATTCTCCACAACTGCAAAGGAATCAGAATGTATTTATTTAAAGTCAGATACTGCTATTATATCCCTTGTCAGTTTGTTTTCAGTTTTAGGCTGTGTACAGAAGTTATATCAACTTTACTTGGAAACTAACGCAAAGAACCAATTTAGTGGAACTGGTGCAGACCCTTGTGGTGACAAAATAGTATCAGTTTAGAGTTTATTCCTATAATTAACACACACTACATCAATATACAGCCATTTAAATTGATTCATGTCTTCATAGAGCTTACTGCAGTTCAACCAAATAAGTTTAAGAATAAACTTTTTAATTGGAATGGCTGGGGAGTGGCAGTATAAATGTCGGTGTGTGAAGACAAGAACTTGATGTTTCTATTAATTTTGTATGTGTTTTTTAAGTTGGGTGGCTGTCATCTACTGACATTCTGCAATTGATACATCTGTATCTAGAATCACTGTCTTGCTGAGTTTATAGTAAATGATATTACACAAGTTTTTGCAGTGACATTCAAAGATACAGAATTTATTTTGAAAGTCTTTTATGCAACACAGTTCACTGAATTGTATCACTTTTTTTATAGCCGTTTTTTTTTCTAAGTGTAACAAGTTATCTGATAAATAATAATCTCTGACAGTCCCCAGGCAGCGTTCTTGGTATTTAATACCAAGCCAACTGCTGTGCTGGCTAGTGTGGCTAATTGGTTTCTTTGGGATTCTCTTCACTGCACAGACATTCCTGACAAAAATTCTATCTTGGAGCAAGCAAAGTAGTCAAGTAGGCTTTAACCCAAGCTGGTTGGCCTGTCCGGGAGTATAGAATAAAGTGTGAAGTAGCACAACTCGTGTAATACTCTGCTCAAATATTATTCTGTAATGTGATGGCTATCTCTTGTGTTAGTCTAACTGGAGAGAAGTTTCAGTCAGCGTAGACAGCTCACAAACTTCTGAAGCCATAGGAGCTTTCAGTTTTCAGTGTGTGGAAAACCGTAGGAGAAAGTGGTGTATAAAAAAGGAAGCTATTACTGCCTATCAGTAAATAAGAATGATATGAGGTTAATGACTACATTGCAAGTAGATTGTAATTACAAGTCTGTAAAAAGTTGTGCTAAGCTTCGAAAATTCATGTTCCACATGTACATATTTGTGTTCAGAGAAAAGTGGAGGAGTGTATAGAATGTATATAGCTCTCCTGAGATTGATTTTCTTGGTGGCACAGAATTTAATAGAAATAAAAATTAGACAGCAGTTTTGACAGGGAATAATGTGTGTGTTATTTTATGTAGGTATCTCAGTTGGTCTGCTGTGGTATTAATGACATTCATTTACTTGCTGCGTATCTGGTGCAGTCTGACAAAATATAAAGCACCTATTGGCTTTTGAGTTGGGTAGGATTATTCATTTAGGAAAATTTACAGGCATGGCTTCAGCACCCTGTTTATATTCTTTAGGCCACCCCAGGAAGGCACTTTTCCCTAAGGAAATGATGCGTACACATGGAGAGCTATGTTGGTATGGATATGTGATACGGTTCTGGTGGTACGTTTCCCTTTGTAGCTGAACCCTGCTGATGATAACTGTGTAAGGTGAACTTTGATCTTGGGATCATCTGTACTGCAGATTTTTTTTTTAATCAAAACTGCAATCTTGCCAATGCTTATTCCCATGAACAGTAGTGTGAAATTCTAATTAATGTAATATATGTGGATATGAAGTCCTCGTTTTGATTAGCTTTCCTATATTTGATCCTGGCGGAGTCAGCCACATCCCAGTTTAAATGCAAAGAAACGCTGGAAGGAAGCCTTTCTCAGACCAAAGTCAGACTATGTTTTTTCTAGTTAAAGTTAAGAATCAGATTATGCTCACCTGGGTGTGTAAAGGTTTATAAGAAGAATCCAAGTGTGTCAGATGATGTGCAATTCAGTCAGCTACCCAAGGGCTGCCGACAGCGGCATTTCAGTTAATGCAATGCTAGGCTTGCAAATCAGGACTTACAGGCAAGAATTAGCTGCCTTCACTCACTTTTATGAGAGCAGTTGACTTTGCAGAGGGTAAATGCATGCTGCACTTGCTTGTGAGGAGATCAAATCTTCTCCCTTGTGGTCCCTGGAAGAATCTGAGCTCCACCAGCATTCTCTCTGTGAATTTCTACTACTTTGCAGTTTCTTTTTAGACGTTCATTCTGCCTTGATCTGGGGAAAAAAAAAAGAAGGGAATACAGTCCCATATTTATTTTTTTCCTGAAGACTGAATTAATTTCTCTTTGTTTTCCTGTACGCGATGTTTAGAGAAGACATTCCCTCCCTTGAACAGGAATCTAGTAGAATTTATGTCCTGCATCAGCCACAACTAAACTTTTTGCAGAGGCTGTCTTGTGACTTTTTAAATACATTGTCAGTAAATTAGCAGGTCAGACAGGTTCTGCCTGAAAAGAATATACAGACCAAGAATTCTTTTATTTTTAATTACTAGAGTGGATGAAAGCAAGGTGTGGTCTTTGGCCCAGTGTAGAGAGTCAGGAACTGACTAGCTTCTGTGCCTCCAGGTAAATCTCATCTTCCTGCCTTGATTTCTCCAGCTGTGATATAGGCGTGATGCTTGCCTCAGGAGGAAACTGAATATGTTCATGTTTGCTAGGTTCCTTGGAGATAGAAATTGTTATGCACCTAATATTTTTAATATGTTGTATGTATTAGATGTTAGAAAATTAACCTTTTTTAATAAACATATTTTAATAAAAACATTGATCACATGGCTTCAGTTTGGTTTAGTTGCATTCTTTTTGTGGAAAGTAACTGGAAGATTTCCTCTCAGGATGTCTGTTATAAATATTTCCAATATGATAATTTCTTCAGTTGTGCGTTGTGAGTTTCCTGAACGTCTGACTTCAGAGAAAGCTTTAGGTAGCGAACTTGTCCTGAGACAGAAGAGGGTATCTAAATGGTTGAGCACACTGGATGAATGAGACGCACAAGGAAGAAGCTTTAGGAGTATTTATCCTTCTACATTGTTTTTAAAGTTTTGTGCTCTGCCAAACCCAAACACTTCAGGATTGGCCTTCAAAATTATTCAATTAAAAAGTTTTCACTGCTTTCTGGTTTTGAGCTTCTGGACTCACTTTGAGCTATAATTTACAAGATTCTTTTTTCATCCTCTAGAATTAAAAGCTTAAAAGGTAAAAATAAATTATGTGTAATTTCTTCAGATGCCCTTGGGAGAAATGGAGCTTTGAGAAGAACATAAGCATTACAAAACTTTGCAACATTATGGAGTTGCAACATACAGAACATGGGGAGAAAGGGGCAAGGTCACTGCTACGCTGTGTTTTTTTCAGAACTGGAGTCTCCTTATTTCATTTACTTTACACAGTCCGTGATCATAGTTGGAAATATGAAACGTAAATACTGTTCCAGGCACATAAGGATTTTGTCCTGTTGACCCCAGCACTATCATATCTCAGCCATATTTAATTTTTCTCGATACATATATGAAATACTTGGAAATGCTTTCTGTTCTGGGCCCTATCATTCCTCAATTCCAGTGTCGTGGGTTTAAACTGTTAGTTTTTCATCCGCATATCTTGTGATTTGCATTTCATGTGACTGCAAGTGTGGACAAGAGTGTGTGATATCACTGTAGAGGAGAACAGTTTAACTGCTTTCTCCAGCTGTAGAGAAGCTCTCTCGCCCTGCCCTAAAGGTTGTTTGGTAAGCGCACGCTGTCAATTAGTTTTGGCAGAGCAACATACAAGCCAATGAAAACATGTTGGGAGTTGAAGTTTGGGCTGGTTATGCAGCTGAGCAGAGGAAACCTGAAACACGGTTTGTCTTTGTATAGAGATCTCTTTCTTTCTTTCTTTATTTTTGATTGTTTTTTTTCTCTAGATACAGTTTCACCATTTAGATGTTTAACTCCACAACCAAAATGACTATAGTATAGGAAGGACTTGGATAAAATGCTAAGAAATAGCGACTGTGTTTACTGATTTTGTTGCATTTATCTCTTAATTGCAAATAGTTGTCATTGTACTTTGTAGACTATAACATATGTGCATAGACGTCACAGTGTTCTGTTGCCTGGTGTGACAAATACGTTCTGACTTACAAGAGATGCAGTGAATTGTTTCACTAATCCTCTTCCAGTATAGCCTGTAGGATTAATTTTGGTGGCAATATTTGCTTTGCTTTCTTTGATAAAGGATCTTAACATCATTTCATGGAGGATTTGATTTATGGATATTTAGATCAAAAAATGGAAAAGAACAATCATTTCACTTTTTTTTTTAGTTTGTTTTAAACAATTTTAACATAATCTCCTGTTCTTATACCACTGGGTGGCATTGTCCAAAGCACAATTTTAAATACTCTTGAGAACATGGAATGATTTAGTAGTCTACTTCAATAAAGTGTGTGATAAATAAAATGAAGCATTTACCAAAAAAAAAAAAGAAAAAAGAAAATAGCTCATCTACTCTATAGCTAAGCTGTATATTGCTAATTTTTTAATTTTTATTTTGTAATTAAGTCAGTAGCATGCATGGGAAAATGTATTTCACATCAGTTCTTTTTTAATGATCTATGGCAATGACATTATAAAGAAAATGAGCCTGTTTTTTTAGAAATCATTATTGATACAGACACGTGTATATATATGTAGCTGGAATAGGTAGCACTGATTATTTTCTGTTTTTTTTTGTGTAGTGACTAGATGCTTCTTAAAATCCTAATCTCATTTAATTAATATTCAATTGGATTTTAACAGCCTGGGATGTGATTTTCCATGATAAAGGTCTAAACAAAGTGTTTTTTTCCCCTAACTTTAAAAAAAAAAAAAAAGCAAAACAACCAATTCTTTTCTTGTAACTTCAGAATGAGTTACCAATTTTCAAAAGCCAAGTTAAGAGAGGAAATAATGCATTGTTTTCTCCGTGTTTCGAAGAACATTAATTCTGGTGAGCTTCTGTTCTGGAGGAGGGTTTTGAAGTCTGACCTTTGTGTCACACGTACTTTCTACTACCCACGTAAAAATCTGGTTAAAATAAGGTAACAAGAAACTCGAAGGTGTTAGCACCTAAATACTTGAATGTTTTTGCCTACACCGAACACAGTGCTTCTTATGGTGAGTGGAGCTGTCTGGGCTGCTGTTGTGCAAGGCAGAGTGAGAACCAGCGGCGTTCATCCCGTCCCAGGCCCTGGCAGTGCAGAAGAGGGAGCTGCCTGGTTTGGATGTCTCCAGCTCTGAAGTCCTCAGGTGAGAGAGCAGAGGCAGCAAATGGGGAAAGCAGACTGAGGTGAGATGTCTGAGGAGGAAGGCGTGGTTTGGAAAGCAGGAATGGATTTTGGCAGGAGAATATGGGAATTGGGACTGGTTGGGCAAGAGTTTGGGACAAGTGGGTACTAGCAAAAGGGCACTGGACATGAACATGGGAGTCTGATAACAGGACTAGCTACAGGAGGGCAGTGAGACTGGCATTAGGAGGTCAGGTACGAGAAAGAGGGCAATATGATCAGTTGGAAAGGGGACAAGACCAAAGGGGCTGGTAAGCGTGTTGCCTGTTTGGCAGATATAAGTGTTTCGGCCTCACTGCTAATTCTTGTGGGGGCTAGTATTGTGGAGTAGCGAGGATAGTGCTTGGGGTTGCTCTGTTGTTTTTCACTTGCCCTGTTAGGAAAATTTTATCTACTCAAATACTGTGTTGGAAAGAAATTTTGAAGATTGTGATTAAATTTAGCTTGTATGTTGAAATTGTGTGTTACAGAGCATTCCTTGTCATAAGCTATTTTTTACATATGGCCTTAGTCTCATTTAGTGAGAGGGACGGTGCCTACCCAGAGAGCCATTTGATTTTTTTTTTTTCCCCGCATTGCTTAGTGTGGAGCCGAAACTTTATTTTCTGCCCACTATTCAAACAAGGCTCAACAGGCAGGATTATTCAATTCCTTGTAGGATTTTGTATGACACTTACCACTGTACTGTCACAAAGCTTCATAAACCTTTAATTAATCTTTACAACACCTCTTTGATATGATTCAATTCAATCATTATTCAGGACCAGAGCCAGTAAATCTTTCTTTACACAAAATGAGGTGAGGTCCTGTGGGAATATAGTAGTCTGTGAGGTAATCAAATATGATTATACAGTACAATTGTGTAAGGGTGGCAAATCAGGGCTACCCCCAAAATCCTTTTTCTGCAATTTTTTAACTTGCGAGTGTTTGATTTTCAATCATGGTAATACTCTTTAAACATTTCTCCGTGTTAAAAAACAATATTTATCCTGAAAACAGCTTCCTAAGACATATAATGGAAAGAAAAGAACACCCTCTAGCTCGGGATTTTTGGCTTTTTTATTTAATATGTTTTATAACCTTTATACTACTTCTACCTTTAAAAACAAAAGCAGAGAAAACCTGCACAGCTGAGAATACTAGCAAAACCAGGCTTAGCTCTGGTATGTGCGTATGCATTTCAGTGACATGTAGTTTGCAGAGTAGTAGCTTAGTCAGGGCTGCTCGCGTGTGTTGGAGTCTTGCTTCTTGACTGATTACCAAGGCTGACATAAACTCAGTTATGCTGAATATTAAGGTTGTAAACTGAGAGCCTTTGATTTTGGGGATATAAAGCATGCTTTCATGCATGGTTTAAATGCCTTTGTTAGTGCATGTTATGTCTATTTGTCTCTTCATTTGTCATTGTTTCAATGAATCAGACCAATGATGTGACTCCTTATTTAGTTGTTCTCACCCAGCTTAAGGAATCATTTTCACGTGACAGTTCATTTTCTCTAACTTCTGGAAGCAGCAAGCCCAGAATTCTTGGCAATAATATGACTTATGCAATTAAGTTTTTGCCCTCCTATTTTCCTCCAAAAAAAATGTGCTGGTGAATAATTGAAAGTGTAGTCTATCTTGAAACTGCAGTAGCCTCGCTTAAATGGGGTTCTCAGTCCTGCCTCATAAGAATCACTTCGAGAAAAGACTCCTGTTCTCCTTGTAGATGTACAAATCACTTTTAATGTTTTTTTTTCTTATTTAAGGGTAAGTAAATGACATTCTTAAGTTGGTTGGAGATTAGAATATTGGCAATCTTAAAATGAGTTGATAAAAAGAATATTCAGGTTCAGCTTGGCTATTAGGAAAAGGTTCTTCACCGAGAGGGTGGTCGGCACTGGAACAGGCTGCCCAGGGAAGTGGTCACAGCACCGAGTGAGCGTCAGAGTTCAAGAAGCATTTGGAGAATGCTCTGAGACGTACGGTTTAATTCTTAGGTAGTCCTGTGGGGAGCCAGGAGTTGGACTCGATGATCCTTGTGGGTCCCTTCCAACTCAGGATATCCTATGATTCTGTTTTCTTTTTCAAAGAATTTTTTGTAGGCAAATAGTACTTTGTATAGTAAATTAGTTTAAGTATTGTATTCTTATGTATGCTTGCTGTATTGAACGGTATCATGCTAACAGGATGTTTCTGCTGAAATATGGTCTAGCAGTAGTTTAGCCTTATTGTAAAGCTCAGTAATTCTCCACTGCCTTATTTCACAATGGGATTGGATTGTTTTTGTTTCTAACCATGTCCCAAAATGGAATTTGATACAGTAACTGTGAGCTGTAATTTTATGTTGTGGGTGGAAGGCTAAACTGAAGAGTTAAGTACAATGTTCTTTCTGTCCTGCCAAATTCTAGGTCTGTGAAAGGGCAGAATGAAGTAAATTCTGTGAAGTGGATATCTGGACAATTTAATTCCAGTTTGACACTAGCATATGGTGATTACTTAGCTTTTAATTCATACACTCCTATTGGTTAAATTTTGCTAATAAGGTTTACAGTATGGCACCATCAGTGGTATTAGGATCCTCATTTAGGATCGTGTGATATAATTAGAAAAAAATGAATTTGCTCTGTTTGCTACAGAAATGTCTTTTGCCCAAAAAAGGTGCTAATTGCAGTTTTTTTCCTTGGTATTCTTTGAAGTTTCTTTTTTTCTTAAGTTTCTGAATGCAGACGTGAGATAAGTGCATATTCTCTTTGTATAAATATGGTTGCAATAAGATCATATTTCCATTGAAGATGGATACTGCTGTCTCTGTGCAATCTATTCATTGCTTTATGGAAAATAAGGGGGCCACTGGGACTAGTTCTAATCAACACAACCTTCAGCCATGCTACATTTGTATATAATCTTCTGATTTACAAGCCATGTGTGAAAAATGAGTGGTTAAATCAGTTTTTAATTACAGTGATAGACTGGCTTTTGCCTATATAATTATTTCATTTTAAGACACACTGACCCTTGCACATATAAGCTACCCTGTGATGTTAATACATTTAAAGTTCTGCATCTCTGAAAGAAAAGGTTTGTTTCAGTAATGCATCATCTTTCATGTGTGTAATATGCATAAAAAGGGAAGAGAATGATAACATTCAGGTGTTACAAACTTCTCTGGCCAGGTGACATTGAGTATTATACAATGAATGCTTTGTACTATGTCCATCTAAAGTGTGGTCACCCCAGACTGATGACCTGTATTATGTCAGTTTAGATAGATTTAGGCAGCATTTTAAAAGCAAATCAGATTTATGCAACTTCTCATTGTATTTTTGTAGATGTTAGTCTCCATTAGGCTAGTGCTTTTGACTCTCACGTTTTGACTCTTTTTTGTTTGCTTGGAGCTTTTAACAGAGGTATAAGTGAAGAAAATTTGTTCTCTGTGAATAACAGTGTGCATGCTGAAGTCATATATTGTAGTTTTCTTATTCTTTTTCTTTTTTTCTTCTCCTGGCCCTTAAGGTGCATGTCAATGCACATTTTTGACAAGCATGGTTTATGCCTGTATTTTTTTTATCCCTAGGAGGGTGTGCTGGGCTTATTTCTGTAGGATTAGCTGTATAAAGAGGACAGGTTTGGTTGACCACAGCAGATTACGGGAGTAATCTGCCTACAAACCAGCAGCCTAATGGGTGAGAGTTGAGTGAATTGAATAGCAGCAGCAGCAGTAACGGAAAGTAACATGCTTGGATTCATGATACCAAAACCAAAAATGTACACTGTGATATTCAGTCTATAAAGCAAGAAATGTGTGAGGACTAGATGGGCTTAGCTGACAGTAAGTGTCTGCTGCCCTCAGCTCACCTTCTACAGCTGTTTTTTTCTTGCTTGGAAGCTAGAATCTATCTCAAGGGGAATTTCCCCTACAGTAGAGTCTATCAGAAGGAGATGCTGGGACTGTTAGGACCCCTTCCTCTTTAGCTACCAGTCCTGTCTCAAAAGAATGCTTTTTTTACCCTCTCTTCTTGAAGGAGGAGTATGTAGACTCCATTGTACCCAGAATGACTTTGCCTTTCTCTAGCACTTTGGGAAGAAGATGGTGTATTACCAGGTTAATAGAAACAAATGTTGCATATCTTGAGTCTCTGTTCCTGTAGCTGAGAGGACCTGTGGCTCAGAGAAAGAAAATAAAAGGTCAAGAGGCAAATGACCAAGACAGAGGAGGTATAAGGCGATATAAAGCTGAAAGCATGATCTGCTGTTTCATTTTTGGGATCATGTATCTTCTGGTACTGTGTGTGCTCAGGCCTGCACTGTTGCTACAGGACTGGTAGCACCCGGACCTAGAGAAGCCTAGCAGCCATAGCTGCTGTAGAGGAGAAAAGTCAGAGTGAATTTTAAGGCCTAATACGGAGTATTGGACTTGGATTAGGAAGAGCTAGAAAGTAGTGGTGTGAGAGAGGATAGGAGGCTCTGGGGTGATTGGTAAGTAGAGGTTGATGAGACAAGGACGTGCCTAGTGCAGGGACAAAGGGATGGAATTCGGGGCAGCTGGAGAACATGTTCTGAGAGAGGGTGTTTGCAATAGTTGGAAGGAAAGAGAGAAGCTTTGAGATAAGTGAGAAGGGATGTTAAGATGGGAAACACTTTAAAAGGCTGAGGAAATTTGGGGGACGTTTGGGAATATTTTTCTTGTGTGGGAAGCACTGAATTTCAGGAATAGAAGGGGTGGTGGATATGAGTTTTGGGGAAAGAGCATGGACTAGTGTCACTGAAACATAAGCCTTTGGTAGTGAAAGTGCAAAGAGGGTTTCTACGATTTAAAAGCACTTCCTTGAAGGGAACTGGAATTAGCACAGTGTTAGTTACAGCTTTGCTTCTACCAGTGACACCTTGGTGTGGTGACAGGCAAATACTGACCAGAACCTTCTGTCATGCACAAGGTGACCTGTCGTGCCCATATTTGTTGTTAAAAATTTGGCAGTTCTGGTCCTTTACTCTCTGCCTCTGTTTTCCCTCCTCAGTATTCAGGGCTAGCCTGGTTCTTCCTGCTGACACTCCGAAATGGACAACAGTTGAGTTCTTGCTTTTCCCTGAGTGGTGACATTAACTGTGGTCAGTCATCTCTCCCTGCCAACTGTTTCCACAGAGAGGCCAGGAGCACAGTTATCTTTGAGGGCTCTAACTCCCTTTGAAGTCTGATTAAATCTTGCCCACCATTTCAAAGTTTGGGGTAAGGAGAGCGACAGGACATATGGTCGTAGAATGAATGTTTTCCTTGAAGACTGTATTCAAAACAAGCAAGTGATAAAAACATGAGAAAGCTTTGTGCTCTGGTAGTGTTCACTCTGAAATTACAGCAGCATTTGTCTGTAATTCCACGTAGTGTTGAGTAAAATTTTTGGCATAGGCAGGATTCATCAAAGGGAAATTTTGACTTCTTTGTGGTAAATCAAATGCTAACATTTGGTTTTAAAATGCGATTTTTAGCATAGCAGTTTGGAAGCCCCATGCTGCTCCTGTACTTTCCCTGCTGCACAGTGGTCTCTCCTATTAAAAATGCTGAGTGATAGGTGTGACCACTGTGTGGTGTGAGAAAGTGCCAGCTGTGCAGAGAAGTGATGTGAGATGCATGCGAATTCCCAATACTTTGCTGTTTTGTCAGAAAGCTAGTCATTAATAACAAATGAATAAAACAAGTGTCTTTTTAATGTAGAATGTGAATTTTTTTATTTAAAACCTCTTCTTGCCATTTTTGGGGGATGGAGGGGAAGCAAAAACACAGTAAGAAAAACTAGCTGTTTTTCCATTGAAAAATAGAGATGGAAAGTTTTCAGCAGTGTCTTCATTTGATTTTGAGACTGAAAATGGACTTTTGGGAAGGCAAAATGTCTTATCTTGTGTACCGATAGGACTGGAAATGACAATTTTGATTCACTGGAAAAAGTAGGTTTTCAGCTTTCTAGTAATGCCACATCGTTCACTGTCAGTACGTGAAAAGGCTCGAGACCATGAACTTGTGAAACTGATATAAGTATTTTGGAACAGGGTGGGCTGAGTTCTGAAACTTCTGAAAGGTTTTCCCTTATAAAGGGTTGTTGGGAGTGTGATTTCTTTACTTCTGAGCCCTGTAAAGCTGTACTTATGGGCAACATGGGCGCTTTTTGTAGTAGCTAGAGGAATGAATAAAATTTTTTTAACATTCTACGTGTGATACATAATACTGCACACATGCATATGTATGTGTGTGTATGTATGTGTAATGTGAATGAACATATATTAAAACATATTCTTTCTTGTATTACTACTTTAAATAATGCAAGTGCAACACTGATAGTTGTATGTGGTGGCTCTTTTTTCTTGTTTTCTTCTGCTTGATCCAGAGGACAACAGATTCATCAGCATCTCGAGTAAAGGCACTGTTCCCTGGGTGGCTGGTTTGTTTTTGTGAACACTACAGTTTGGGATAAGTGAGTGTATGCTTTTTTTTATTGTGTTTTTCTTTTCTTTTTTTTTTTTGTTTGCTTGATGGTTTAGCATGGTAAAACAATTCATTAAGATCAAATACTTAGTAGAGAACAAGACCCTCAATTGGAAAAGAATAGTCTTAAAACTTGTATGAAATTTCTTCTTAACTTAATGAAGTAATAGCTTGCAAGTTATGTAATTGGATCCTGTAATAAATGCTTATTAATGTTTTCATCCTAATGTCTAGGATAAGTAATTACTTTGATGTCCAAAAGCCAAAATTAATTTGTTTTGGGGACAAAAGTTGTAATTGATTGTACTGCATGGTTCTTAGTGAGATAGCATTGGAATTCATTTTTTTTAGTCTCATTTATGAGGTTGTTACCTGTGTTGCCTGTAATATATTCAGTCTGTGCAAACAAGGTCAACTCCACACACTTAAGCAGATTTACATATGTTGACATGTAAGTCAAGTTAGGCCCTGTGAGTATATCTGATGTCTCGCCAAGGTAGCAATAAAGGGGAAATCTTTTCAAAGACTTTAGCAATCTTAGAGCCCTTTGCTTTATTTCTAAACCCTGTAATTAGTGGTTTCTGGAAACTGGATTTGCTTCTTCCCAAAGATGAGGGATATGCACAGTAATTTTGAAACCTAGCCTCTAAACATGGTTTGGCTCCTAACTTTTCTAAGTAAAAAGTGATTTAGATGCATGAGCTGTTCACATCAAGCTTACTTAGGATTGGCTTTTTTTCTTTCATGCACTCTTTTCGGTCGTGTCGTGTCCGTCCCCCCATCCTCCCCCTCG
>VXAL01012510.1:23232-107801 GCA_013399475.1 Chauna torquata
TTCTTTGCCCGCCCCCCCCCCCCCCCCCATCACTTTATATTTTAACTTTTAGGGAATGGCAAAGTTAACACTTCACTGTGTGCATCTGGAAGCCATGATGGCATGTGAGATTCTTTGTAGCTCAAGATAAATTATGTTTCCGATTATCATCAACCCTTCAGAAATTTAAATTAGAATGCAAATAACAGGAAAGAATATCAAGATTTTAACTAGCAAATAAGAATTTTTTCAACCTAGGTAAACAAGATTTATCTGTTACATATTCTAGCTACATTTTAAAAGTGTTTTTAACTCAGCTTAAGAGAATAAAAAGAGAAAAACACCAGCAAATAGTGAATTGCAAGGTATTACTGTCAAATGAATGTTTTTATTAAATCTGATCTCCATTGTCTGCTGTTCTGTTTGAGCAAGCAGTCAAAGAATGAAGTCAAGATAAATCAGTTGCTAGTGAATGCTCTTCTCTTTGTATTATACCTTGTAGAATGTGGAAATCACCTGGTTCGTTGCCTCCACTGCCCTGCAGTTTTCCACAATTGTGAAATAGTTATTTAGTTTTAGAAAGATCTGCAGAATGCGTACTCTGCATTCTCCTACTCACCATTCACTAAAAAAAAATTAAAAAAACAAAACAAAACGTTAAGCTTTGAAACAACCAGATGTTATAACTTTTGTGCCACAGTAGGAGAACAGAAAGTAATCAAAGGCATAGCTGAAGTCCTAGATCAGTGTGATCCAACTGATGGAAGCAAGGCAGTTTGCTTCCTAAATTGCCAGCTGCTTCCTCCTGGATACAAGAGGTACCTGCTGAAGCAGCAGTTGCTGCCAGAAGCATTATATATTACTTTCTGTGCCCATTTTATATTTTGTCCCAGAGCTAGATGCTGCTAGGGAATAAAGTGAGAGTTGCTGTGAATGGTTGTCATCTGCCTGTCTTTAGCCCCCCATCTTCTATCCTCTAACCTTTTCTTTACTTTGGTCTACGCTACAATAGTAGCGTGAGTTTAGTCTGGGGTAGGAGATAGCTGTTTGCAGGAAACATTAAACATAATTTTCCTTATCACGTATCTCTGGATTTCCTGCATGTTTCATACATGTTAACTATATTTCCTTATCATATCTGAGTGCATTTAAAAGCAGACACTCCGTCTTGCTTAAATGAGAATTTTTATTTACTTTTTTTTCTGTGAAATGTATTCTAACTAAAATTAAAAAAAATGTAGGTGATAAGTGCAGCAACTCTGCAGTTGAGTATCAGGAAAAGGAAAAGCAGTATTTTTCCTTCAGGCACATCGCCACCTAGCAGCTGCTAACTAAAGTTTACTTTTTTTTTTCAGTTGAAGGTAAAAGGTAAAACCTGTATCTGAAGTACTCTTGCTTTATTTCTCCACCTCTTTCGTTAAGGTTATTGATGTATCAGCTAGGTGGTAGATCATAAATGCCTGCCAGACCTCAGGAGCTGTAACAGATATTTTTGTCCATTCAGAAATGGGAGTTATGTGCCATAATACTGTATGGTGTTTGACATCAGCGTGTTACTCCTCTATAAAGACTGTATTTTTTTCTCTTAGTTGCAAAATTGGTCACTGTTGAAATAGTTCCTCTGTGCTGAGATCATCAAGAATGAAATTTCAGTCATGTCCAAGTGAGTGGATTGCAGATTTTTCTTCTACTGTGTTGATTCTCAGCCAGTGCTGTACATTTTTCCACTGGAAGATGTTGTGTGACATGGAGTGTGGACCAAGCTAGTAAAACTGCACCAGTTCCATTCTTGCCGGCTCTTCAGCATTATTGCCTAAGGCAGCGGCAAGAATGAGAGGAAAGAGAGTAAGAAGACATGAGGGGAGGACAGTGGCAGAGAGGCAGAGGACTGGGCAGGCTTGAGGACATCAGAGAGAAGGCAGAAAAGAATGCTGCATTGTAGCTTGCTTGAAACAGTTTGCTGTGAAGCAGCTCAATGTATGTTTTTGTGCTGTAAAAATCATATAAACTCTTACTGTCAAATCTGGTATTATGGACTTGATATATCTAGGAATTGCCATTTTTTCCTACAGAAATTCAGGTAAACAATACACAAGTGTAAGGATTTATTTTTAAATGAGATTCTAGGCTCCAATAAGCCTGGTTTATATATTTTTATAGTGGAAGAGTTCCAACAGCATTTAGGAACCAGTAAGTGACACAACAACATACTACATTTGTAATGTGCACTGTAACTCTTTGAAAAGGCAAGTTTGTCAAGATTTTTTTAAGTCTGAAAAATGCTGTTCTGCTCATCAGCCGTTGGCTAGTCACACTGGGTACGTCGGCACCAGTGTCTTCGTTGGATCAGGTGTTTGCTTTCACGGTGGATCTCGTGACTGCCCTTGTTTGGTCTGCGTCACAGAGTGGTCTCAGCCATAAACTAGATTCTGTTCAGATGAGAAGAAGCTGAAGGAGGTTCCCCAAGAGTGCTCCTAATGTGCTGCAGCTGCTAAGTGACATTGGTCCATCTGACCAGCCATAAGCTAGTCCAGAGAAAGCATATGGAGTGTAGATGTGGAGTCTACTACACCAGTTGCTTCACACAACTTTGTAGATGTACCACTGTATTCTCCAAGAGGAGAGTTTTGTTGTTTTCTTACTGTGAGAACTGTAGAAAAGCAGCACAAAAATCTTGTCAAACTCCACCTTAATGCAGGCATTAGCTGTCAAAGTGTATGTATTTAGTCCCCTGTTTTTCACGGTGGTGATTTACCTACTTGCTAAAACCACTTTATTTTTTTTGGTTTTGCTTTCCTTGCCTCAGAATACTTCTATGGTAAGACATTCTTGTGTGAAGACTGAATTTGCCTACTAAAGTGAATCCGAACATCACTAAGATGTTGAACTATCTCATCTGCTATGGGGGCTAATTAGAGTCAAATTTGATGTACTTTGATGTGAAGTCCAGTGATTCAGAAAGACATGGATTTTGTTACCTCTAGGGGATGCTGTTGTGTTAAAAGTTCCAGTGCATTAAACATTTTGTATATAGATTTGGGTATTTATCTGCCTTACAAAAGAAAAGTCTGTATAATGCTATGGGAAGTACTCCAGCTAATATAAAACAGAGATAGTACAGCACTTAACTGTGTTTGCAACTATCAGTGTATGGAAGAACAGGTAAGAACTAACAAAGGTCCTGGTGATGTTAATAGCTTGTTTTTCTATCTATGTTGCATCTAACCTGCTGATGCATTGATTGATTTCAGTTCAGAGGAAGGTATCTCAAACTGGTGAAGTGTTTGATGAACAGCAGTTTGAATAAAGCAGTTGGTAATTATGTGCTTCCAAGAGCAGCCTGAGTACTTTGCAGGAAACCTGTCGGTATTTAAGGTTAACGTCTGCTGGACTGGAGGTTGTTGAGCTTTTGAAAGTTAAATTTTTTTTTTGTTTTTTCCCCAAAGATAGATTTCATATGAATGGATTTTGGTTTTGGAATGCTTGAGATACATTTACGTTGATAATTTCTCTTTCCTATTCTTTCACCAGGCATTCCTTTACTTTCAATATTGATATTTTAATTTAGAAATTCATAAAGATTCCAGGGACCAGTTTGTTATTATTTAACATGAAGCATCTAATGTCATTCTGTAACTTTTGACAAGTGTTCATCATAGTGTATACTGAAGTAATTCGTATAAAAAAAGATCATCATTGCCTAAAAATCTGTAGACCAGTGACTACTGGTCTAATGAGGAAGGCTTAACTTATTTATTAGTGTATGGACAACAATACTGAGGAGTCACTGATTTGTAGACAATACCTAATACTGATTTTCGAAACAATTTGAAGAAAAAAGTATCTTTTGAATATAAAGAGGAAATTATATTGGACTTTGAACTATAATGTCCTTGTATAGCTAACATGTTATGTGCAAACCCTGTTTTGTAGACCACTGCTCTAAAGAAGTTTAGAATATTACTTTCTTTTCTTCCTCATCACCTACACTTCCTGTAAAAATCTAAGTATTTTAAACTGGAAAAATTCAATGCTTATCTCTTATGCTTCCTAAGGATCCATAAAATGTGTTGTAGTAATGTAAATTCAGGGATGCGCTAATTTAATTCTATATTAAAAACTGTATATATCACAAATATTTTCCCCAAAAGCTTTGGCATACCTACATAAGAAACTTGCATTTCATGCTGAAGAAACTTGCCTCTTTTTTGTTAACGTTGTACGTATGGATTTTTATCTTGGTGTGTATCTTAAAGGACTGACACTTCTCTTGATGCCTTTATTAAGTGACTTTTTAATCTCTAACATTGATATACAGTAGCTTTGAATTTTGTGTATGCAAAACATAATCTGCTACTTAAAACTTCTGTTCTCTATGCTTGAAAATCATAATGTTCTTCTCTTTATTAAAAACATTTCTCTTTCTAGAAAATACCATGCACTACTTCAGTATGGAGATGAGTGATTGCAACTTCAGTGGCAACAACTCCTGTGAGGCAAAAACAAAAAAATCAAAACCACAGCAAAACAACTGCAACCTTTTTATTAGATACTATCTGAGAAATGTATTGCCACTTCAACATTAAGGTTTTGCACCATATTAAAGTCTTAAACATTAATAATACTTCTAGTAAGCAGAGTGCCCTTTTTGCATATAAATAATCAATGAAAGACTTCTAGACTTTCATCTTCCTGGTAATAAAGAATTTCTTTCAAGTAGTTTGTTTCCTGCTGTATTAAATTCAGCGTTGATTAAATTCAGCGTTGTTTAGTGGACATTCTCCTTAAAATGAAGCATATAGGTAGATAGTGCGCAGGACTACTTTTCATATTTGAATGGAAGAGAAACCTTATTTGGGTTCTGGAGAGTCTTCCTTGGAGATAAATTTCTTATTCTTTTTTATCAGTAGTAATTTTACCTAAAGTATTTAGTCACACTGAAATATCCAGGAATTCAAGCAGCACTTTGACAAAATGGGTGCCTCTGTAACGTAGTATTTTCTCATTGTCTAGGAAGGCAGAGAAATTGCTAAGGTGGAAATGAAAGTTCATTGATTCTCACTGTGACTGTATTTGTGTACCATTAAAATTCACCTTCCCAGCAAGGCAGGGAAGAATTACAGTCCAAACCAAAAGCAGAGAGAAGCAGAGGCAAGATTAGGACTCCTTTAGCTTTTTTTTGTTTGTTTGCCTTGGACCAGACTTCCCCAGTATTTATTTCTCTTTTTTCTCTCAAATCAGACTTCAGGTGTTGATCAGTCACAGGAAGTGCAAACTGATGCCCACTAGGTTAGCACATGTGTACATGTGTACAGATGTTCTGCCCTCTCCCAATGAGTCACACACTTCTGTATAAGCAACTAGAGCCTTTATGGTCAAGGTTTGAACTGCACAAGGGCAGACCACGTCCTGAGATGAGAGCAACTGCTGTGAAAATCTCCATTATTTGTGTTGCTTAAAGTGGAGCTGTAGCAATTGTTAAAAATCCGGAATGCAGAATTCTTGACTACTAATATTCCTTAAAGAAATCACATGTAATGGTGTACTGACTGAATTGTAGCTGTGTGCATGTGTGTGAGCACGCAGTACCTGTGCATATGCGTACAGGTACACCCGCTGTATCGCAGTTCCTTCACGGCGGTTGTGTGGTAACAGAGCTACTGTTCTGTTCTGCCACTGTTGAATAGCACTGTTTTTCACTGCAACAATACGGGGCTATGTCTGAGGCCACGCTGGGAAACTAAGTAAAGGTTTAAGAGAAATAATGAATTTTACGGAGACTGATATAGCTCAGTCCTGTTGTTCAGCCCACTCTCGGCGGAGGCCTCTGGGTTGCTGGGCTGCCGCTGCCGCCCTCCTGCCTTCAGCCTGTGCAGCAGCAGTGCTGCTTCCTGTCAAGAGCGGCTCTGACATGGCCCCTTCTGTGCAGGCTCTCCACCTCCTCCTTCTCTTTCTTTCAAACACTTAGTGCATTTAGAGCCTGATCTTGTGCAGAAAATATCCCTGACATTTGAAGAGCTCCAGGGATTCACTGAGCATGCTCAGTCCTCCCCGCCTGATAGAGAGAGGAAGCTGGTTTACATACGAGTCATACCAAGCATAGCCTGCATGTCAGTGCAGTTAACTTGCAGCGGGCTGTGAGGAGAACTAGTGTGTCTTTGTCCTAGGAAATTTCCCTTGTTTCTGTTTTCTTTCTTTTTTTTTTTTTTTTTTTAATTTGGAAAAAGACTTGAAAAGTTTTCAGACAGTCTTCTTTGTACTGAAGGACGCAATATACTTTTAGTTTGCAGAAGTTTGGAAGGGAGTGTGTGTGTTTTAATCCCTCCAACTTTCCTTTAATATACTTTGTTTTGATTAGCCGAAGGCTGGGCCTTGTGCTAGTGAAGTTTAGGGAGCGTACTCGGCACCATTTGCCTGGCTTCCTTCTCCCTGAATCTGGGCGAAAGCAAACAAGCTGGTCTTTTTTGCTAGCCCGATAAATGCTATTTATGAAGATGGACCTGTTGAACTACCAATACTTGGACAAGATGAACAACAATATTGGCATTCTGTGCTATGAAGGTAATGCTTTCATTTCACAAAGCGTCTTTTGTCGGGTGTGTTTGCTGTTGTTTGTAAGCACGAAATTTTCCTCCTGAAAGGAGATCTGTACTGTTGGTTGTAAGATGCCTTGCAGTCTGTATTGTTGTTAAGGCTCTGTTTAAGGGAAGGACTTTTTTTTTTCTGTTCACATAATTTTTATTTTTTTTTTCTTCACAGAGAATATTTCTGGTGTTTTTTTTTTTTTTCTTAAAGTTAACATTAGTTAGATTAGTTTAGAGGACTGTGTTGCTTTTGTGACTGCCAGGTAGAAGGAGGTTTTGTTTGTAATCTCTGCAGCTATGAAGGAAATAGTTTGTAACATGGGTGTAAGTGTTAATTTACATTTCTCCTTGTAATGCAACCTCGCAGTCAGGCACTGCCACTTCTAGACGTGAGAGACACCTTTAGACAGTGCGGCTTGAAATCATTCTGTATCGATGCAGCAGTTAGGTCCCGAACAATGAAGAGTTTCAGTGCACAGCCATGGGGCTTGCAGAGGCGCCGCGTACAGAGCACAGAGTGGCCCATTGTTTGACTTCTCATTTCCTGTACAGCTCGGAGAAAGCCCTGGCTGCGAGATGCCTCCCCTCCTCCATCGTGCACACCCCTCCTTTCCCAAGAACCACCCCACGCTCCAGTCCCCTGTGGAAAGAATTACACAACTAGTTGGAAAACGTAATTTTTTTCTCCTTGCTGGACTCTGAATTTTACTTATGTCGTCTTCACCTAATGTAGGTTGGCATTTGCTCTTCATTTTGTAAGTGTTAATAGTCCTATTTTGAAGTTGCCTGGGGTAATAGGGTAAAATCAGTTTCTTAATCTTAGTGGAGTTTTATCTACGTGCAGTTTGAAGAAGTGGTTATGGCTTGGCTTTGACTGGAAAGAAAGGCACCACTGAGCTAATTCAGCTTGGCAGTAGAACTGTTTTTGCTGTAGCCACACACAAGCCTTGCAGAAATCTTTCTTCTGATTCAGCAGGAACATTTTCCATGTTCATTTGGAAAATAAACTTGCTGTAGTTGTCAGGGAAGAAGAAACAATAAGGAGTATACATAGGAATAGGAGCTATCTATTCATACATTTAGAAAAAGGACTAAGCCAGAAGACAGGGAGCTGAACCTCACTTTGGAAAATACTATCTTTTCTACCATTGATTCAGAATGGCCATATTTCCTTCCTTTGGGGAGTGGAGGGGCTCCCTGTAGAACTGTACATCTCTCTGTTTAATTCTTTTTCTTCCTTTCTCTTTCTTTCTTATACAAATATGGAGATGTTTGCTTGAATAAAGACGTTTTACAGAGGATTGAGCTTGCCTATCAGTACTGAATAATACAGAGTTGCGATAGGGTGAGAATAGTTGAACTGTAAAGCTCTTTCCTGTCCCATGCCTTCTTCATTATATCAACAGGACTAGTTAAAGAAAAGAAAGAAGGACAACTTGCAGGATCCTTTAACTTCGTCATTACTCTCTGTAGTAACAAGTGCTTTGTTCGGAAGCAAGTGACAGCTTCTGATGAAGACCATGAAGTTTTGCATAAAATTCTACGTATGTAGTACATGTTCCTGAGTGTGTTGTTGACTAAGGCAGAAAAACTGTAGTTTTGGCTCACTAGTTCAATTCATTAAAATTATGCCTGATATTTATGAATGATTCTTTCTAGCCCCTTTTTTCCCCCCACCCTCTTCTACATTAATTGTTATTTGAACAGATCTTTGTTTTAGTAGTTCAAAAGCAAAAGGACAGCTTAAGGAATACACTCTGCTTTAGCAGTCTTTGTTTAGCTTAAACATCTGTTGCTATTTTCCTTATTATGGAAGTTAACATTTTTAACACTAAAATAAACACACAAAAAATGAGGGGAAAAAAAAAGCAAAACTTCAGTGGTGTTTATAGTGAGGTGTTTATATCCCAGTGGTTTGAAAAGTATAAACACTGACAACATCTGCATGAACTCTAAGGGTGTTTTAGAGATGCCTACAGATCTTCCATGCCTCCGCCGTAGTATTTATTTTGTAAGAGAGTTGTGTCTGCAGTGATGGATCTTGTCTTTTCAAAGACACTGCTATGGTAGTAAGTATATTGAGAACAAAATGCACTTTCAAACTCAATTAATTAGGATTTATTGAAGGTCATACTTGAACTACTTATAAATAGATGTCTTCCTGAAAAGTACTTTTGCAGATGTAGGCACACATTCATTGTATGATGTGAAAATAGGTTTGAAATTTCAGTGGAAAGAACTATGGGCCTATATCCTACAGGAAATAAGTGAGATGGATTCCTTATTCCTTTAGATTCTCTCTTGAAGCACTTGCTGTTGTTTACTGAGAGAATTTGCAGGTGAAATGTGTCATTATCATTTTAAAAGGTTTACTAGCTGCTTTAATCTTTCACCTCTGGCACAAGCCACTGGAGGTATGTGCCATTGATTTGTAGCTGCAGCTTATGGTTAAGATGTGTACTGATACATAAGAAATGGGAAAAGTTCTTCCATCACGTGCCTGTGGCAGTTCTTTAGTTCGGTATAGAACATATAGTTTGCATTGCAAGAAGAGTCCTCCTTGGCTTTACCCAGCAAGAGTTACAGGTAGCAGTTGGTTATCTGAAGGCTTCCAGGTGCTGAGTTAATGTCAGCACTTGGTTAGTCTTCCTTGACTGGTAGGTGCAAGAACCCTCAGATTTGCCTTAATCTTACTCTGTTCCTAAGAAGTAGTGTCGTGATCAGCCTCCAGTGAGTATGAGAACATTTATTGACAGAGTGCTGTTCAGTTCATAAAACAAGCTTCTCATTTTGCCTTACTCGGTGGAGGTTTACGGGAAGAGGGCAGAATGATGACTAAGATAGATGGGATCTGCCTTATGGACAGAAAATTGGCCTTATGTGAGGTTGGGGGCAAAGTGGGAGACCTAGAAGTTCTCCCATTAACCCCAAAGAAGGAGTGGTGTATTGCAGGTTCAGCTAAGAGCGCCTTGTACAATGGAACCTTAACTGAAGTTGACAGTTCTCTCAAACATACGAAAAAGATTTTAATTAGTTTTTTAACTGTGAGGGTGGTCAAACACTGGCACAGGTTGCCTAGAGAGGCTGTATAATCTCTGTCTTTGGAGATAACACAAAACCAAACTGGACACGGTCCTGAGCAACCTTGTTGACCCTGGTTTTGAGCAGGAGGTTTGAACTAGTTGATCTCCAGATGTGCCTTCCAGCCTTAACTCCTCTGTGATTCTGTAATATGATGGAAAGATTTGCACACATGTATAATTAAGACAACTCCAGCCAGCAAAAAGATTATAACCAAGGATGAGGTGAGAGGGTTTTTGAATGGGAGTCCATAACTTTGAACCACAGAATAAGCCATTTCCTTTCCTCAGGGTGCTTTGCTTTGTACTACTAACTTGTGTCCTTTTGAGTATTTTCTTAATATTGTTACTAGTTTTGAGCTCCTCATGATGCCCTGTGATAAAATCTCAGCTCTAAGTGCTGCTCTTGGGGAAAATGTTAATTTTAACAACATAGCCTTTTTAACAAGTTGCATTAAAAAGAACATTTGAGCGTTTTCTCCCTCACCAGTGAAGGCAAAAATTTCTAATGAGACTGCTGAGTCTTCAACAATAGAAAAATGGCAATTATATCAGCATTTCAAGCAATTTATTGTAATGTATTTGGTGCAATAGAAAAGAAGAAATAAGTGCAGAGACTTGTTGACTCAGCATCATGACACTGATTTTTAGTGTAAATACATCTGATATTCTCTTACCAACTGTTTGTTGCAAGTTACCAGCAATGGACAGTTTAATGAGTAGTGCTTTCATATCACTGTTTTCTTCCTAATGAGCTCAGAGACATCAGAAAACTCTTGGGAGACTGTTGTCCTCACTGAGGTGAAAAGGCCATGAAGCAGAACCATTCTGTACCAGTCTGGCATTCCCAGTGCTTCATATCAAATGACAGGCACTTGATCCGGGCATGTATTCAGAGGTAGAACATCTGCATCTTGTTTTGCAATGGAAACTTGCTTAACTTTAGCTTAATATTCTTTCTCTGAGAGCCTCGTGTGTGAGGTAATGGCAGGAGGGCTCTGGGTTAAACAGAACAAATCACAGGTGATCCTGCTCTTTGACTAATGCAGGGGCAATCTAGCAAATTTTGGCTCCCCATTTCAAATAGAATATGTATGAGAAGGTGCAGTCTCCAAGTAAAAGATTTGTTTCATTTTGTTGTTTATCTGAGGGAGTGAACAGATGGTTGTGTGTTGGAAGGCAGATTTCTGTCTTCCTTCCTCTCTCTCCCATTTTCAAATGCTTTGTGTTATTACTGCATTCTCAAGGATTGAACGGCTGTGCTGGGAAAGGTATAAAGAAATGCAATAAGATGCTAAGAAATCCCCCAGGCATGTTATGAGACTTGGAGCACTCAAAATAGTTATACAGGGTTCTCTGGACAGTCCAGAAGACTGGATTTTTTTTTAATGAAGAAAATTAGATCCAGATTTATAGAAAAACACCCCTTTTTGGTTTCAAGACAGCTTACAATAGTTAGTGGCATATTACATAATTATTTCACTGACTTCCTGTAACAATGAAGCATTAGTTGGCTACAACACTGAACTTACAATAGCTGTGTATTTTCTTAGGGCACTGCAAGCCATTTTGAATATAAGTATATCTTCCTAGAAAGGCCAGTTTAGATGTTTGATATCAAATGTGGATCCTGAAAGAGTTTCTGCTAACTTCATTTGCTTTTAATGAAATATAACTTGTTTTCTTAAGTTCTAAAGAGTAGTTTCCATCAGTTTTTCTTTGCTGATCTTGCATTTTACTCTGGGGTTGTTAACATCAGTTTCTGCTATTAACTCCAAAGTTTGGTTTCGTTTCTAAATATATAAAATTACTTTAACACTCTCCTTCTATTAAGAATTAGTGAAATAATAAATGGGCTAGAAACATCCATAGTGAATTTAGTGTTCTTATTTGTACTGAAGTGTAAAATCTCTGTTCAAAGTCATGTAAATTAAGATGCACCTACCAAATGTCCCCCACTTATAGAACATTCTGTGGATTTTTCTTTTTCAGTGTCTTTTATCTTTAGGAAAAAACAAAGAGCTCCAACTTCACAGTTGGGCTTTTCTTACTCATTTCCTCCTAGCGTGAAGTTGGGAATATCCTTTTCAGTACTGACATAAAAAATTCAGCTTATTTTCCTCACTCAGCAAAGGCAAGATAGATTTAGGTCATATTTAAGCATTTTTCCCTGGAGTTCTGTTGTTCTCACCCTTGATAGTAGTTCAGCATATATACTGAGAACTCAAGCAAGGAAATAATAAAAAAAAAAAAGTCTTATCCCACAACTTTCAAGCGGATAAGATAGGCAGCATGTTTTTTTCCTGAGATAAAAGGTAGTGAGGTTTGTAGCAGTTAGTTGAATTCTCCGTTAATGAGCAATTTGCTTAAAGGCTGTAACTTGTTACTCACAAGTCAGATTTGTTACAGTGCCAGGTCTCTTTGGATATAAATCCAGGGATTTTAGGAGACATTGAAAAAGCTTAAATTGCTCCAGAGTTTGAACAATGCACTGTATTGTATAGAGAACTGTTAGAGAAGAACTAAAAGCTTAAACAACAGTCTTCATTGTGTGACGTCTAAAATTTATGAATGAAAAAGTTCATCCATATGTATTGGTTTTGCCTTTTTTGAATATCTGCTTTGCATGAAAATAGTTGTCTATTAATTTCTTCTTGAGGATTAATACAGATGGACCTTTATATTTGATTTTGGCTGAATAGACTACAGAGCTGTAACATGCTGCATGCAGACAGTGTGCCAAGCAATTTAGCAAAGTTGTTTACACTAACAATAATCCAGCAGGACAGAGCCTATAATTCTTCACTGATAATAGCATGAGTAGTGATGAATACAAGTTTCTGGAGAAGTGTTTACAAAAATTGTATTATACTTTTTCAGTGTTAAAGAATCATGAGTTTTTGTTTTTAATATTTGTTTTAAAACCAGCCATTTTTTTCTTCATCATGCAGTTTTGTACCATCTCCCTCAAAATTACTTTCCAGTTCAGCATGGAACGATTGCTTGACACACAAAGAGTCATTGTTTCCTTTCCCTTTCTGCAAAAGCCATACGCTTTGGAAGATAATTGACTGTGTGATAAAGCAATGGTAGATGTTGTTGTATAAGCACTATGCCAAGACTGTGGGTGCAGTAACATACGCACCACGAGTGCCATGATGCACAGTTTTTATTTCCTGGAGGCAGATTTCCCTTGGTGCTTCATCTAACAACTTTTTTAGGAAAGAGGTGATGCTCTCATGCCTATCTCTGCAAGTTGATGCAGTGGCACCTGTAGCTCGGTGCGTGCTGGGATGTATCTTAGGAGTCTTGGTGCAAAGGAAAGAGAGGCCGTAGATTGTCTAGCACAAGTGCAATCTTGAGCAGGCAGTTGAGGTCTCAATTAGAGTTATCTCTGTCAACTTGTAAACATGTTACAGATGGATGGGGTTGGAAGAGTTTTATTCTTAACACTGGTTATAGTTTGGTGCTGATTCTAAGATAAGGCAACCTTGGAGCGTTCTGTTAGGAAGGAGCTCCATACAGCTTTTTCTGGTATAGCCTTGGTGAAATCAAAGTAATGATGTTCCTGGGACCACCGCAGTATTGGTTCTAGTTAAAGAAAAAGTCATCCAGAAACTTCAAAGCAGTGATGAGACTTCATCAAAGATATTTAGATACCTTGTTTTAAAAGGAATTAAAGTCCTGAAAATTTCTTGGTAAAAAGTTATATGAGTAATATGTGTATGTATGCGTAGGGGAGAAGTGTGAAATGGAGTTTAGAATGTTTTATGGCACTGTTTGGTATCAGATTTTTTTAAAATTAACACTATTTGCTCTTATCTTTGTCTTTTAACTTTGTCATTGCTACTGTGAAAAAGAAGAACCTGTTAAACATGGTGCATGGTGAAGTCCAGCTTTTTCATTCAAAAATTTTATGTGACACTGTGCCACATTTTGTCTTTGGAGGAAAGGGACATCCACAATGCAGCGTGCATTGATGGCGGTAGATAATATTCAGGATAACGTGGAAAGTTGATATAGCCATTGTGGCATAGGAGGAGGGGAAAAAGTATGCTTTCAACTGGTAAGTACAAACTTAGTTCCTCCACAGAAAATGTGGCTCCTGTCTTTTTATGATGCACATTGTTACAAGAGTCTATCTTTGATTATTTTAGGACTTTTTCACTCCTCATCACTTTGGAGTATTCGCTGTCAACTGTGAGAATCAAGCACTGTAGTGTGTAACTTTCCTCCTATTCTTCCAAATGTTGCTAGCAGGTTCCAGGAAATATATTTGCTCTCCCAGGAAAAGTTTGGAACCTGTTGTGTTTCAAAACCAGTAGTTTTTCCTGGAAACCCATTTGACAGGGCAGGCATGGAAACCACTCAGCATTACGCTTCCCAGGTGTACAAGGCTTAATATTTATTCCTCAACATGCAAACACAGGTGTGGGGTGTTTTGTGTGGGTTTTTTTTTTTTTTTGGTCTTTAAATGTGACCTGTAGTTAGAAATAAGAGACGTTTAGTAGATCAGCCTGTCTTTCCACCAGTATATGAATGGCATTGCAGTAGGGGAATATAAGCCAATATTGAAATATTGTTTTATTTTAACCAGAAATCGCAATTGCAAATTAGTGATAGCAATCCTTTGCATAAGAAAAATGAAAACCAAAGCTGCTAAGTTGTTGGAGCTTTTGGAATAGCTGCTGTCTTTTTGGGAACAAGTATTTACTCTTTAAAACGGCACTAGTGCACTAGAGATGATATTGTGACCCTCCAATTTTGTTACTTAATTGTTAAATGTTTAGTCTGTCTCACTGCTGAAAGTAGATTTAGGTATTTGTGAAATTAGCAGGTTTTGACACTTTCAGGGCAGAGCTTCTCAAAAAATGATTGTTCCTTGGTTCCAGATTGCCCTATTGGATCTTTTGTGATGTATTCCTAATTCTAATTATATGGCCATATGAAGAAAATTAGAGTTGTCTAGTCAAAAGGAAACTATTTCTATGAATCTAAATTATCTAGGAAGACCAGTAAATACCACACAAGATCTTGCCAAGTAAAATAAGACTATTTAGTTGTTCTGTTTATATTCTTTGGAAAGTAATCTGTTCAAAAGCAGGCATTTCACAAAAACTACTCTGTAGTATATATCTAAAAAAGAGTTGACATGACTATGACACCTCCTTTGTGGTGGTTTTATACAGAATGCGTTAAATGAAGATGGGGTAAGGGAAGTGCTGTATGATTCATATAGGACAAGTTTGAACTCAGCCAGTTTCTTGGATTTAGTATAAATATTTATGGCATTGAAGGGGATTTTTAAAAAATATGCTTCCTTGTGCTCCCGATCTTTTAGATGTCCTCCTCAGACATCTGGTGTGCATTGCTGCTTGTTTAACCCCCACCCCTCAGTTTTCATGCTGTGGCATCTCAGAGAGCTATCACAGTCACTCTGTGGTCGGCGTAAATTAAATCTCATAGAGCCAGCTGGGAGAATGCTGACGTGCACACTTTTCCTGCTGAATATTCTAAAACCGGTGGCTACAGTTAAAAAGGTGAACTCTTTGCTCTTGTCTTGCTGTAGGGATCATACTGAGCTGTTTACCAAAGGTGTCAAAAATAGGAATTAGCAATGATATTTAAGGATTCTTGACTAGTTTCTGTCTTTTAGAAAAAACTCTCTTATCAGTGTTTTTGTAACAGATGCATTTAATTCGGCTTATCGGTAATTTTTTTTTTTTAAGTTCTCTTCCCAAAAATACTTAGGTCCTAATTTCTAAGACTGTAATTGCTTGAAGGTACAGTATGCTTGCTTTAAAAGCTAATCTGTGGAAGTACTGAGTTTTTCTTTTTAGTACAGTGAATTGAACACTACCCTATTTGGTTTCAAGTATTTCTCAATGAGTCCATTTAGAAGCAAGTGTGATAACAAACATTTTAATGCTCACTGTAATGTACTGGACTTTATTTTTTTTTTTAATCCTCTCTAAAGAATCCTCCTCACAGGAGTCTAATTAATTCAACCTTCAGCTACCCCCATGAAATAGTGAGCGTTATCCTTATTGGGGGGGTGGGGGGTGTAATTGGTTAAATTCACATAAGTCAGGGATAAAGCAGACAGCAACATTCACAGTGCCTTGCTTGTAATACTTTGCCATAGCTGCTAAGCCTTATTTTGATTTCTTTGTAATCTAACAGTGCTTTTAGTTGTTTGTTTTGAGATGTGCAAAAAAAAAAAATTTGTAATTAGCCAACCAGAGAAAGTTTCTGATCTTTGAAAACTGGACTGATGATATACAGGCTAGATGGTTGTTTTCTGGTCAGCAGTCATGGAGGGAACAAGAGATTTCGGGCTAAAATCTACTGTGACTGTGGTTCATCTATAGTGGAGCCCATGAGATGATGAAAGGTGTTTCAGTGAAAGCAGTTAAGACTTTCCAGCTGATGCAAGGAGTGAGCTCTTACAAACCTATGCCACGACTCTTTGTAAGCTCCCTTCTTTGAGCTGCAGGACCTCTACAGGTCTGTTCTTTTTTGTTTGAGGCCTGTTGAGTTGCGTAAAAGGAATGTGTGCACTGATGCCAGCAGTTAGTTTTATATCCTGCTCCCAAGATGAGCTGGGGTAAGAAAGTTCAATTAAATAGCTGAATATGTCCAGCTGTGGCCATGCAACGCAAGGCTCAGCAAAAGGCAGGCTGATAACCCATTTATGACCTAAAGCAGTACTTCTAAACCTTTTTAATTTATACACTATCTCTGTGCCCCTGAAGTGGCTGTTTGGTTCCTGTCACGGTGGTATTTAATACAGTGTATACTTAATTGTGGGGTGGGACATCTTTAGTATGTGATGGAGGTTAGAGATCTGCAGAAATGTTCGGGATGTACATCATTCAAGTAAATGGGGAAGGATTTATTAGATAATTAACTGGGGAGCGATAATCATACTAATATACTGAGAGAGATAATTTCTGGATCCTGTGGAACTAGTGTCATGAATGGTGGGATACAGACTTACAACTGACTTTTTTTTGTTACTTTCTTTTATCAACCCATCTGTACTTCACTATTTTTTTTTTTCCTTTCTGTGTTTTGTCAGGAATGAGTTGTCTTCTGCAGCTTTGAAATAAATAAACAAGGAGCCTGGACTTAATCAAAAGGGAGATTCAGCTAAAGACAAGCTTGTACTTTTAGGGGGAGGAAGATGAAGCCCTAATTAAAGGTCTTCGAGAAGTAGAGTGTAACTCTGGTACTGGTCACCCATTCCAATCCCATGACTGTAAAGATAATTTCAAAAATGTGAGTTTAGGCTTGTGCCCTGCTTTTCCAAGAGAGTCCTGGAAAACCAGCCTTCAGTGCCCAGAAATCTGTGAGAAAGGCTGTCCAGTCAGCATGTAATTTCTTGGTAGCAAACACAATCCCTCCCTCCACCTTAGCTTCCCCTTGGAGAGAACGTTTATTATAAGTGACCCTGCAACTTGGCCCCATAAACTATCCTCCTCCTTGTGAAATAAACAGACCAGCTATGATTTAGACTGTGCTCCCATCTATTCCTTACCGCCTTAGGGTTGTCTTCTCTTTTGTCTCTCTGAATCTGACAACCTCTATCTATCTCGGTCACTGCGTAGTAGTGCTGACTGTTGGAGTGGGTAGGAGCATTAATTCAGATCCATTTTTCAAGTCCTTTTGAGAAGCAAATGAAATAATGATATTCTCTGGTACCAGGTTTTAGACAACTAAGTCTTCTAGTGGAACAACAGTTTTCAAGCTCTTGTACTCTGTGGTTATATAACATTCTCCTGTGGATCTCTTCATTTTGAGTTTTTTTTTTTTTCAGTAAATTATTTATCTTAGTTACATGTCATGGACCCAAGATTAAAAACTGCTATGTCAGAGAAATAAAATTAATTTTGTCTTTTTCCTTAGTGGTGGTGAGTGGGGGTTTGTTTGTTTTGGAGGGCAATCCTTTAAGAAAGAATGGTAATATTTGGGATTTTTTATATGTGTTTCTTTATGCCAGCCCCGCTACCCCTGGAGAAATTGTGGCATCCTTTCCTCTCCATCTCATGAGTCATGCTGCTCTATGGGCTTTTCTAGAAGACGAAGCCTTCGCAAATTTTTGGTTATTAAAACACTGCATGTGAGCAACATCTGAGGAAGACTATTGTGTTATGTCTCAGAATAAGACAAAGCCAGTGGGTTGAATGATCTGTTTTTCAGCCTTGTAGTGCACGTGATGAACTTGAATCCATTCTCTTCCAGAGGCAGAGACACTGGCTGTGGCATAGCTCAGCCTACTGAGTGACTAGCGTCAGTTACAGTAAAACTCTGTGCATAAGGAGTTGGCAAGCTGACACATCCTCTTCTTTTTCTATGTAAATAGCCTGATCAGAAGACTGCATCTTTTTTTGTCTGAATGGTTCATGTAGTTTTCTGTTGGATTCAGTGCCTGACTGCCCTGCACAGTTGTCATTCCTCTCTTTCTTTCCTTCTGCAGAAGGGATTTTGGAGCCCATTTGGAAGGACAAAGGGATTTTGTTCTGTACAATGGATTCTTTGTGGAGATGGGTTGGAATTGTTCTGACACTGTGGATTACAGTTTGCAATATTCCATCCAGCTTGGTTGAAGGGGCTCAGTGTTCCTTAAATGTGCGAGTCCATTTCAGACACGTTGCAATCATGTAGCAGAAAACCAAAACTGAAATTGAACTTTTTCCTGTGTTTTTCATTAGGCCAAATGTAGTTTGCCTCAGTTAGGAAGAGATTGTCATGCTGGTGGCCACGAGGGCAGGAGCAGCTCCGGGCCGTGTGTCTGTCCACGCGCATGTGATTAAGGCATCTCTCCCATCCCCTCCGGCCCTGTGCCTGTGGCAGGAGCAGCTTCTGGCATTTGATTGTTTGGCCACGTGCCATGTGGGAAAAATGCAGTAGCTGAGGCGCTTCTTTGTTTTTTGTGGCTTTTTTCTTCTTTTTCTTGCCATTGCAAAGTCACGTTTGTGCTACAAATGGAAATCCAGTCTGGGAACTTAGCGCTGAGCTTTGCGGGAGTTGCACACAACACAGCAGTCTACGCAGTGACCCTGCTTTTCTCCAGGTCCTTTCTGGAGGGAGCCACTTGTGCATGCGTATCTTTACTAACATACGTGGAATGTTACCAGGCTTGTTGCTGTCGAAATACCGAGTGACCGTTAAGTCAGCAGAGAATTGCTGAGATGAATTGCTGAGACCGGGCTTGAGCTGGAATGTGAGTTAATTAACATGCAGGAATGTGAGTTAATTAACATGCAGGAATGTGAGTTAATTAACATGCAGGAATGTGATTTGATTGACATACTTATCTTGCTCATCTGGCCAAAGCACAGGACAGATGCTGGAGGTTTGCAGCTGAACACTCAGCATGTATGAGGCCCGGCAACTAAGCCACGTCTGGGGTAAGGTAAGGCGGAAGCCTCACAGCTCGATGTTTCAAATGAAGCCGGGAAAGCAGCCGTGTCTCTGTACCCAACATTGGCCTCACCCCCTGCCCCTCTTTTCTTCTTGACCGACAACACAACAAGTCTTGTTGAGACACAGTCGGCACATGATAAATGAGTTAGTCCCACCCCGCCAAAAGTATAAATCTGGCGTTTGGAAACCTCCAATTTGAGGATGAGAACTCCAGTTACCCGACGGGCCAACAGGCCTGGACCTCTCTCCTCCCCAAGCAGGGATGCCTCTTTGGTAAGACTCTCACCTCCAACAGTGTGGGATGTTACCCCGGAAAATATTGAGTGCTGAACTATTAACTCCAGCTCGATTATTGCAGTAAATGAATTTATCAATGGCAATTCCGAATCTGTTATATCTGTTGCCTTAATAAATTACCAATTTTTTTCAACTCTATGAAACTGTCTCGGTGAAAGTCCTTAGCAGGGCTCTGAAACAGGCAAATGTTGACTCTGGTAAGTGGCTACACACACAAGCCTTTAGACATGAACCGTCGACCAAGTCTGGGACCAGGACTGGATCCAGCCACACCTAGGCTCCTCTCTGAGAGGGAGTTTAGAAAGCAAGGGGGTCCTTTCCGAACCTCGTGACTCAATGGATGGGCCTCCCTCAGCCACATAACCCTTAACGTGACAGTATAGATATTTTGAATATATTTTCTTTTGTGTTTTTATTTTGAAGAGAAAACATGTATATCCTCTCTCTTGAGGGTCTTCTACCTTCCAGGCAGGTAATTTGGGGAAAAATAAAGTTGTGATAAAAGAAACGTTGCTTTAAAGTGCAATATCAGATATTGCTTTTCTTTTGGAAAGCTCATTTTCAGTAATGCTCTGATTTTATGCGTGTGTAGCAAAGGAGAATAATGTGAGAAAAGGCGTTTGGACTATGCTTATGGTAAACTGCGATAAAATCTTGCAGTATATCTAAAAATACTCTCCAATGTCAATAATAGGAATATATATGTATTTTTACCTTTGCATAGCCACTTTGGCTTCAAATACTCATGAAAGAAACAATGTGTTGGATTAAATGTGACCATGTTACAAGTAAACATCCCAAAACTGATGTCTGAAAAATGGTTGCCATAGAAGTTACTGACTGTGCAAGGGACACCCGATGCAATAGTCTGGAGTTTAATGTATGTTACAGGATCATATCCCTCTTAGCATTGCTAAGGAGTTTCAAAAATACCAAGTGCGTAATCTGCTGAGAAGCCGTATCCCGGTCTGCATTCTGTTCTCAAATATATTTAATCAATTTGTATATTTTAAGTAGGGCAGAATGGTGGGAAAGGTTGTATGTGTTATGTCCAGGGAAAAACAAGCAGGCAGAGCCTATATAGATACGTCAGTCTAAAATATTCTGAGCAAAATGTCTTGCTTGAGACCTGAGTGTCTATGTTGCTGTCTACTAGCAGAAACGGTATCTGAGAAAAGAAAAGGTGTGTGTAGGGGGGAAGGTTAGCAAATGTTTTCTACCTACTCAGGAGGAATTATTCACGTCTGTGCTTTCACAAATTGACTTTACTGTTTGTCTCTCTTTGCCACTGTGTGCAAATACATAGTTACAAGATATCATTTAGGATGTTGGAATACTGCTTAAGCACCTAAGAGTTTTTTGTCTGTTGTGACCTTGCTGTGACTTTGATTTACTTTTGAAATAGATGGCAGATCTTCTAGCTTTAATTGTTTCTGCTGAAAGACAGGCTAGTCTTTGATCTGTTCAGCTTTCCTGTCTTTTATGTTACACAGTAAGTCATTTAGCTGAGTGACAAAAGAAAGAACACCTAGATCTTGAAACTAACCATCATATTGGCAAGCAACATCTTCAACGTGTTGATGTACAGTTATATTTCATTCACAACTGTTTATTGACAGTGTTTTACACTAGTCTTTTAATAAAATCATACTTTAACATTGATAAAAGTCTTTTTATCAGTCACATTTTAAAATCCGCTTATCAGAAATGTGAGAGAATGCCCTGTAACAGTTTTACAAATAAATTGAAACTGAATTCTGATGATGTATTTATTATTTCAGCTTTGCATGGTGGTAGTTTTAATGACATATTCTGGACTTATTTTCNCTATTAACTCCAGCTCGATTATTGCAGTAAATGAATTTATCAATGGCAATTCCGAATCTGTTATATCTGTTGCCTTAATAAATTACCAATTTTTTTCAACTCTATGAAACTGTCTCGGTGAAAGTCCTTAGCAGGGCTCTGAAACAGGCAAATGTTGACTCTGGTAAGTGGCTACACACACAAGCCTTTAGACATGAACCGTCGACCAAGTCTGGGACCAGGACTGGATCCAGCCACACCTAGGCTCCTCTCTGAGAGGGAGTTTAGAAAGCAAGGGGGTCCTTTCCGAACCTCGTGACTCAATGGATGGGCCTCCCTCAGCCACATAACCCTTAACGTGACAGTATAGATATTTTGAATATATTTTCTTTTGTGTTTTTATTTTGAAGAGAAAACATGTATATCCTCTCTCTTGAGGGTCTTCTACCTTCCAGGCAGGTAATTTGGGGAAAAATAAAGTTGTGATAAAAGAAACGTTGCTTTAAAGTGCAATATCAGATATTGCTTTTCTTTTGGAAAGCTCATTTTCAGTAATGCTCTGATTTTATGCGTGTGTAGCAAAGGAGAATAATGTGAGAAAAGGCGTTTGGACTATGCTTATGGTAAACTGCGATAAAATCTTGCAGTATATCTAAAAATACTCTCCAATGTCAATAATAGGAATATATATGTATTTTTACCTTTGCATAGCCACTTTGGCTTCAAATACTCATGAAAGAAACAATGTGTTGGATTAAATGTGACCATGTTACAAGTAAACATCCCAAAACTGATGTCTGAAAAATGGTTGCCATAGAAGTTACTGACTGTGCAAGGGACACCCGATGCAATAGTCTGGAGTTTAATGTATGTTACAGGATCATATCCCTCTTAGCATTGCTAAGGAGTTTCAAAAATACCAAGTGCGTAATCTGCTGAGAAGCCGTATCCCGGTCTGCATTCTGTTCTCAAATATATTTAATCAATTTGTATATTTTAAGTAGGGCAGAATGGTGGGAAAGGTTGTATGTGTTATGTCCAGGGAAAAACAAGCAGGCAGAGCCTATATAGATACGTCAGTCTAAAATATTCTGAGCAAAATGTCTTGCTTGAGACCTGAGTGTCTATGTTGCTGTCTACTAGCAGAAACGGTATCTGAGAAAAGAAAAGGTGTGTGTAGGGGGGAAGGTTAGCAAATGTTTTCTACCTACTCAGGAGGAATTATTCACGTCTGTGCTTTCACAAATTGACTTTACTGTTTGTCTCTCTTTGCCACTGTGTGCAAATACATAGTTACAAGATATCATTTAGGATGTTGGAATACTGCTTAAGCACCTAAGAGTTTTTTGTCTGTTGTGACCTTGCTGTGACTTTGATTTACTTTTGAAATAGATGGCAGATCTTCTAGCTTTAATTGTTTCTGCTGAAAGACAGGCTAGTCTTTGATCTGTTCAGCTTTCCTGTCTTTTATGTTACACAGTAAGTCATTTAGCTGAGTGACAAAAGAAAGAACACCTAGATCTTGAAACTAACCATCATATTGGCAAGCAACATCTTCAACGTGTTGATGTACAGTTATATTTCATTCACAACTGTTTATTGACAGTGTTTTACACTAGTCTTTTAATAAAATCATACTTTAACATTGATAAAAGTCTTTTTATCAGTCACATTTTAAAATCCGCTTATCAGAAATGTGAGAGAATGCCCTGTAACAGTTTTACAAATAAATTGAAACTGAATTCTGATGATGTATTTATTATTTCAGCTTTGCATGGTGGTAGTTTTAATGACATATTCTGGACTTATTTTCTATATTAGGAATTACTGTACCCATCGACATGGTCTTTGTTTCTCACTTTCTCAAGTGTACATGCCCCAGTAAGCATTCCAGCGAGGTCACAAGGTGAAAATGACTGTCTCCTACCTTGAGCCACCAAGGCTGGGGGAAATTCACTTTCCTTTGTGGATCTAGTCCAGAGGGACTACTGACCTGGAATCGTTAGAGGTTTAAACTACAGGGAGGAGAAAACAGTACCGAGCCCTGAAGAAACCTGAACGGCTGAATTTCATATTACTGCACATAGAGTATGTTGTAGGGATACACCAGAACTTCTCATAGTACTTATGCTGCAGTTTTGCCAGGGAATTAAATGGATCATGCGTCTTTTTGCTGACCAGTAAATACTAATCTCATGTTTTCAAAGCAAATACAGAAGGTGAAATATACTGCTTTCTGCAGAAAATGTAATGATGCTTCTCCCTTTGTTTTCCTTTCTCTTTTATCCCCTCCCTTGTTTGTTCTTGCTTGTGAACCAGGGCCAGTGTTGTTCAGCAGGGCTAGGTGGCCCAAGAACAGTGCCATGCCGAGGCAGGTGTGGCTTTCTGTTACTTGGTCTTGGTGGCTTTACTTAGCACAGCAGCTTGCCTTTCTTTTATGTGAGCCTCTGTAATGCATTGAGCAAACAAAAATGGTAACTCGTGTTAACTTTTACTCCCTCTTAATTGACTTTTAATGTTTGATACAGGTTTTTCCCAGGAAAGCTGGCAAAAAGGTCAAGAAAGGAGTGTTCTTTGGAAACGACCTTGCTTTCTGAGTCAACAAAGAATTCAGTCGGACCAAGGGAAATCTTTTTTTGATATTGATGGTAGCAAGTATTGTGGACATCATTCATACTATTTATTTGGAGATTAGTGTAATTTAGCATTGATTGCATTTAAATCTTGTTTGCCAGATAATTGGAATCTTTTAGCCATAGTTTACATGAATTCAGGCACTCTAAGCAGAAGAAAGGAAGATCGTTTAGACTGCCAGCTGAGAGAGGTGCTGCAAGAGTTAGCTAGATGGGCCATTATCTTAAAGGGAGATTTTCAGATTTCTCAAGTAGTCTCAATTAGACCTAAGCCTGAGTTCATTGTTGGGTTGGAACTCAACACAGCCCCACAGTCACAACTGTTGAGGTGTGAAAATTGAAATTTGACAGAGGAAATAAGCATACTTGAGGATTAGTGTTACGACATTAGGGACCTCTGCCAGACTGGAGCATTAAAATTTGCTCCAGCCTGCTTTCTTTATGGCATACCTGCTGCCCTTCTCCTTTCCATACCATCAACTTCTTGTCTATTTACCAAGATATATCTTTACAGTTAATTTTTTTTCTACTCACAACCAAAAGTGTATTAAAAGGGAACTTTTACAGTAGGTACCTGATTAGCAGAGTGAAGAGAATTTACTTCAGACGTAATTTGAGCAGCCAGCAGAGACTTTTTACTTCTCTTATGATTATGATGGAGTTCGTAGAATTGAATCATCTATCCGCCTAAGTCTATTTATGTACAGAGAGTATGTCTGTGCTATTTCCTACAGCTGTGCTATTACAATATCACAAGAGAGAATCTAAGATGATGTAGTCAGTTTTTCACAGTACACTGGAAGGCGCAGTTGCAGTTAGGCTTGGGGAGTCTGATTTGCCATTCTGTCACAATTTAGTGTTTTGTATATAATGCAGCATTTTCAAGGCCTATTGAGTTGAAATCTACTTTAGCCCATGCTACTCAGCACTGATGACCAACGATGTGTTTTTTGAAAGGATCCTCAAGCAACCATGCCTGTGCTTCACAAGTGGCCTCACTGTACCTAAGTTCTGGCTCCTTTGTGTAGTCTTTTGGATGAGAGAGCAGGAAAAAGTGGGTGGAGGTGATTGAATGCAGAGGTCACTATTTTATGTTCTTGCTCGCAATGTCAAGCATATCGTGTCCCTCATTGGCAAGCATGGTCAGATGGAGGAGCCAGAACAGAACAGTCAGTTTAATCGAAATATTTTGTTTTTTGGCCATGGGTTTTCTGGCATACGTATCTCTGCACAGTGGTAGCCAGAGCGTGGTTCCAGGAGTAAGTGCTTTTCATATGTTTTGTAAGCTGATGAGAGCAGGCTTTTGCCAATTTTTCTGTAAATGTGTATGTGATTTTTTGGTTTCCTAAATTAGCTTTTTGTCATCTTGCAAGAAAGTCAGTAAAATATGTCAAATACGTGAATTAGTAAGTTTGCTGCTGAAAGAAGTCTATCAACTATAGTAAAAAAATATTTCCAAGATCTGGTTTCATAGCACTGTTTTACGATTAGGCTGTTCTCATTAATACTTAATTTTTTGTTGTTCCTGTAGTTTGCTGTTTTATTATGCTGTCCAGGTAGGCCTGGTTTTATATACTACAAAGCAAATACAAACTACTGTGACTTGTTTACAGCATTTGGCAGAGTACTTCCCATAATGAACTCCTATTTAAGCTAAATCATACCTTTTATCAAAACTGCAATCCAGAAATAATGTAGTGATACAAAATCATGTTTTTACATGAAGACTTTTTTTGTTTATGTAGGGTTATAGAAATGTTCAGCAGTTAAATAAGTAATATGATTTGTGACTGCTTCTCAGGGTGTCTTTTATCATGAAACAAAGATCTACCACTGAGGAGTCTGAAAGGATTAATTAACTTTGTTTAGTCATGCAAGTGAAGTAAATCTGCCTTAAGTTACAACCTTTTAAGACAGCAGTCTAAATATTTCATGCATATTTAATTTCTGGGGAATTTCACAATTTCGAAGATGTCAGTGTATACAATGTATATAATATGCTGTGAAATCGTAACCTAAACTAGGCAGTTGACAACATCAGCATATTAATTTGGTGGCACTATGTTGGGATTCTTAGTAGTTTTTGATAACTTATTGAATTATCTGCAGTGACTTCCCTGCTTGATTATCTGGTATCTCAAATCAAGTGATTTTTGTCTGTGAATTGGAATTTTAGCGTCATTTGTCTCAATTCATGTTGGCACAGACTGACTTTTGGGTTTGAGGTAGTGGAAGAAAATATGCTATAGTTTATAAATTCATTCCAGTCTATTTACAATTTAATCTCATTGTGATTGTAGGAATAGAAGATGAAAGAAGTTTAATTTTACAGTATCCTCTTCACATATATATGTATAGCTTTTTCACACATATATTAGCTATTTCTGCTTTTTCAGCAGAAATATTTCATATGTCACGAGGGCTAAATTTTGGTCTTGCATCAGTAGAGAAAACTGCCCTTGAAGATCTTCATGTACTATTGATTCCTGGGAAGGTCTGGCCGTAAGAACATGAGGTAACTCCTTTCGTTACTAAGAGTTTGTCTGCATGAAGATATTGGAAAAAGTAATTAAAGGTGTAATGCACGTTAATTAAAGTCTGTTAAATGCTCATGCCCATGATTTTATTAATTAATGGCATGGCCTTAGGTCATGGTAATTCAGTCCAAGTTCTTAAAGGTAAAGACCCTGCTGATACACAACTGATGGCTTTTTTTTCAAAGTTAGTAAGTGTGTCAGGAACTTACTCTTGTGGACAAATCTGTTTGTCAGATCCCAAGTAAAATGGGCAAGGGCTGTGCTTGGATTTTCTTTCAAGGAGTGTTATTTCAATCTGTTTTAAGGTCTGTATCATGTCAATCTTCAACTGGAAAGATGAAGCCTTTCATTTCTGGATTGTAATTAATGCTCAGATTTTATGGATTAATGGTAGCCAGCGGGAGAGAGGAAACTGGGAGGGGGAGTAGGGTATGGTAGCCATTTCTTAGTGCAGAGTTGCTAGGTCAGAGAGGAAGGAAGCTAGCTGCCAAAATAGTGTATATTTTTTTTTTCCAATCTTTGGTAACTCCTGGAGTTCTCAGACATACTTTAAGACTTCTCTGGTGTCTTGCTGTCTAATCCACACTTGTGAAAACATGACTTTTGCTGTTGTGATGTTTGTACTGCATGGACATTTCAGTAGGGACACAGATACTGCTGACTGAACTGCAAGAGAAACACAAATAATGTTAAAGATTCAACTATCTTAGTGGTGTTTATGTCTGAAAAGAGACATGCTGTTTTTACAGTCATTTAGTTTGCTTGTGTTAGTTTGAATCACTTTCAGTTTAGGCTCCTAAGTGGTTAAAATAAAGAACATTCTTGCTGACTGCATGAACTTCTGTCAAGTGAGTGTGCTACTGCAGTACTGGTATATAGGCAGACGCTACGTCACGTTGTTATCTGGGTTTTGCTTGTTTGTGTTTTATCATGTTGCCTAACAGTTTAAAAAAAAAAAAGAAAAAAAAGAGACTGGTATGAACAGTTGTACATAGAACTATCATTGAGCAGCAGATCTAGAGTGCCTTACACCAGCTGCTTACTGAAACAAAGACAAGTATTATGAGAGGCACAATAAATATGTTTGCTATCTATGCTTCCAGTTGCAGTGCAGACACAACCCTTCACAATAATGAATTTTGAAGACTGGAGTTTAGACTTGGGGAATTTTATAAAACACAGTTGTTTTATCAGTGTTGTCTTGCCAGTTGTATGATGCGAGTCTGGTTGCCATGGAGTGTGGTCAGCTGGGGGAGACAAATCTAGTCAGTAAACCAGCATTTTGTGTCAGAGACTCTGCTGTGGTTTCTCCCTCTCTGGTTTAAATTCAAGTTTGGGAAGGAGGAAGGTAGTGGGGAAAGAACTCGCCTTTAATTGAAATATAAAGCAGTTTTAGCCCTAATCAAAATCGCAGGCCACATGAGAACTCCTGGTGCAGTGTACGTGTGTGCAATTTATCCCCATATACAATGTAGGGATATTTTTCCTCTTGATCTTGCCCTGTTATCTGGACTCTTCTGTTTGGTATTGTTCTCTGCTTGCCTTGTGCTGCAGGATGAGCTGTATAAAATGCTGAGCTCCGGCTGCTCGGGTCTACTCAGGGGGAGATGCTGAGTTCCAGCTGGTCCTGTAAGAGACTGAGGGGGCCAGAGCTCTTCCTGCCCGCAGCTGCTCACCGCTGCCACCTGTCCCCATTAAGCTGGAGCTTTGTTAATTTGATGAATTTGGGCTGAATGGCCCTGTGGTGCTGCAGATAAACATACCAGAACTGTCAAACGTACCCTGAAGGCCTTGGCGTTCCCTGCATAATTATCATGTTACTTCATGATCAGGAAAATGCATTACCAAATTCAACAGGCTTTAATTAGAAGCCAATCCTTGCTTTGCTAAATTTCTTTAAAATGGGTCTATTTCCAGCATGAGACAACAGTAGTGTTTTTACCAGATTTTATACTTAATATGGATGTTGATATAATAAACTGTTGTTACTGTACATATAATATATATATAAATTTTATAAGAAAAAAACATTGAGATAGTTGTGTAATATCAGGCACCTAGCTGTTGATTGAGGAAGAAGTTTCCAACTTACTAAATGGAACAATGTCTACAAATTTTTGTCTTTTTTGCAAACACCAGAGTTAGCTTTACATGGGCATTTAGATTGGCTGGGTTCTTGTCAGGAGTCGCTCAGGAGAAGTCAGTAGGAGTTAGGTGCTGACATGGAATTTGCAACTTCTGTAATGGAATTTTGTGCGCGAGTCCTCAGAAGTGATCTGGGATACTGCAGAGAGAATGATGATCGCATATGGGTGGGATAAAAGTATCATGAACCTTGATTGACGAAAGTTTTATCTTTTGGCATTGGTATTAACTTTTTTGTCAAAGAGAGAAGTGAGGGAGATTCCTCACCAAGAGAAACTGGTATGATGTGCTTTACTTCTAAAGCTGAGTACGTTTGTGTCAGAATATGATCACTATCTAGGTGAAACGTAAAGGCTGAAGAAAAAATACAGAAATTGTACTGATAGGAAGACTATTTCAAATGAGAGGTCTTCTTGATAAAAGCTTCTCCTGTGACATTACAGTGGCTGGGGGATGTGGAGGGCTTCCCAATTAACACTTTGGTTGTTTCAAACAGGAGGGGGTCGTGATGTCTGTCTTAGGGCATCTGCAGTAGGGCAGAGTTTTTACTATTTAGAGCTGAGATGGAAAGTTCCAATTTAGATCTGGTGCCAGAGGCTTTAATAGAAATCATGACTTGTGGCGTATTATAGGTCAGTGTATGTTTGCTAGTTGATATTATGCTGACTAAACTGGCAAAATGCTTATTTTTACTGGTAAACATTCAGGAGGTTTTCTCCTCACTCGTTCTTTTTCCAACAAAATAGTATTTGTTGTGTGTGGAACTAGGTCAATGTTTTATAAATCGTCTGCCTCAGTGATGATGTGAAAATGTGTGGTGGCATACAAAGATTTCTATTCTCAGGTACCTCAGGACTGTAGATGAAGTTAGCTTTATCCTAATTTTAGTTGTAGAAAGTATGGCTGTGTAGAAAACAAAATGCTTCTGGCAGCATAGGAAAAATACAAATTTTAAACTCTAGCAAAAGTAGCTGTTTCAGGGATATTACCAGAATAGAGTAACACCGATTAATTTAGCTCATCTTCAAGCCTCCTTCAAAGCCTCAAAAGCATTTTTTTTTTTTTTTTAACATCTTTAAATCCCTGTGAGGTCTAAATATGACCTGTGGCTATAAGGATGCGAGTTCCAATAAAGTCCATAACTGTTGGTGAAACGCAGCACTGTGCTTTAGGCGATACGTTTAGCGAGACATTTAATTGAAATGGGAAAAATACTATGGTCACATTTTAATGCATGCTTGGTAACATTACGTGAATGTGTTTATATGCAAGCTAATTGTATCCTTTCTGGAATAATTTATACATAAATCCCACATGCTGTGAATGGCATTTTCCGATGTGTTATCAGAAAATATATAAAATGTATAAACTACTGAGTACTCTACCACCAGTCTGCCTGGTGGGAAAATAGCTTTCTTAGAATTGAAATCTTGATTCTTCTGCTGAAAAAGTGTGCTCTTTTGTATATTGCACCAAACATAGTTTAGAAGCATGGAGAAGGACATTTAAGGACAAATTTAGACTTGCATCAGCAATTTCCAGTTTTTTCCCTAATTTTTACCTTGCAAAGTTATATACCAGACAAGCTTGTTTTGGACAGCTTTTTATAAAAAGAATAATTTGAGAATTTGAATGTTTATTCAGTTTTAGATCTTGAATATTTGGCATAAATGTGAACTGTAGTCCTGGAATTTATACCACAACCATAAGAAAAGGAACAACGCGTATTTCATTGCAAATGGTCATGCTTTGCAGAACGAGGCAATGAAAGTTCGATGTTGGAATGGCAGCTTGTAAGAAGGATTGCTTCTGAATAAAAATACTGTTAGAAAGATGTGCTAGCTCAGCCTTTCAGATTGTCTGGGGGTGAGCTGACCCCTCTTGTATTGACTTTTTTCAACTGTTACTTTGTTCCAGCATAAAGCGCTAGGGTGTGGTTTATGCCTTGTTTATCTAACAAACAGGTCTTACATGTGCCTGTGCACACCTGACATCTGGTTGGGAACTTCTTCTGCAAGAATGTTTTCAAAAACCATGCTGTTTTACCTCTGTTTTCCCTGGTTTGTTCATCCTCACTTTTTTTCCTGTAGGTGAAGCAGCTCTAAGAGGTGAGCCCAGAATGCAGTCTCTTCCAGTATCCTCTGCTCTAACCAACCATCGAACAGGCCCTCCTCCTATCAGCCCCAACAAGAGAAAGCTCAGCATGGACCAAGGGGATGATGAGCTAGACTGTGAAAATGAACATGTTTCTAAAATGAGTCGAATGTTCAATCCACATCTGTAAGTGTCTTGCTTTTATTACCTCTGGTTCACAGAATCTAGCGCTATTCTCTTCATCTTTGTGTGTGCTAAAATCATGCTGTGTCTAAAACTTTGTGCTAGATTTTTCCTTTGTTCCAGGTTGTACGGAAGATCTGCACAAAGGCTGATGTGGTTAGATGGGTGATGACTTGTTTCGTTTGCATACAACAGAAAGTAACAGGAATTAGCTTAACTTAACTATTTGTATCAAAATGTACGTACTCACCTTGCAATTCCTAAAGCGTTCTTAATTTGTTCCTTGTAATCTGCTCGTTTCACTTCCCCAGATTCTGAGCAGTCTGTACTCTGGGGGTTGGGAAGCAGGAGGAGGAGAAACAGAAGTGGTTTGCATTTTTCAGAGGCCAGGAGATTGTGAGCCAGCTGCTCTGTAGTCTGCCTTGACAACTGGGCAAGCTGCAGTTGTTGCTAAACATTACTTGCGTGACTGCACTCCAGCTCTGACAGTCGGATGTGGAATGTTTCGTACAGGTAAGGTGTTGATGAGTTAGGTGCATGTGTTGGGTAATCATCAAATGCCGTTCTTGCTGTGTTCTCACTCTGGGAATGCAGGTCTGGTTGGCATGAAGTACAGGCTTAGAGCATTCCTTTCATTCTTGACTGGAGGAAGTGATCGGAGCAGTTCAGCAGTCCAGGGCAGCCTGATAGCTGAGCGCTGTTCTCTGCTGCCTCAGCTCGTACAGCCTCTGCATTCCTTACATTCCACTCTGCTGTGGACTGTTGTATTCAGTCATAAGATGCGGACAGAGGTATTTATCCTCAAATAAATCACCACAGTGTTAGTCAGAGGCTGGGCCTGTAGTCTGCAGTCTTGGAATTTGTTACAAATCAGGAATCCAGCACTGAAGTAATGCAAAACAATAAAAGCTCACAAGCAGAGAGAGACTTCTCATTTACAACATACCTTCTTCTCCCTCCTAAAAACTTAACTATTTATAGCCTTTCCTTGGCGCTGAAAATGGTGGTACTGGAAGGAACCATATGCTGTGTTTCTGTGGCATACATACGTGACACAACTGAAGAATTTTATGGCATTTTTGAATTATTATGTAACTTTGTGGGAAAGATGTGATTTGTAAAAATTCATATGCTAGTGATGAAGTAAAACACAGCTGGCAGCTATGTACATTATAACACTTTATACAGTGGAGGCCATAAAAATAATGAAGTCTGAACCAACACTCATGTGCAATCGAGGTTCAAAACTAAAAGATGCAGGCAGCTATTCCACATGATCCCTTAGATATATATTCAAGCTGCGTAGTCTCTTTCAGTATGGTACATTTTTACTCAATGGATTCTTTCTTGCGTATGTGAAACGCGCGTCTTTTCTTCTGATAATAAAAAGCACTGGTGGTCTGCCTAGTATTCATGTGATGGGACTTAATCTATTTCAATTGAAACTTCTACTGCATATGAATCACAATCTAACGTAGCGTACACAGGCCATCTTTTTTTCCACTTTATTTTGTAAGTTTGATCTGGCTGAAAATATGCAGGTCTTTCAACTGAGTATTACAAAAACTTGAACTTTTATGATATACCTGAAATAGCTGGATATATTTTAGATATATTAGAAAAGATCCCAAATGTTCTTTGAATTTTACTACTGTTTCCCTGACACCAACACTACCAATAAAATTGCTTCTTCCAATGTTTTTCAATAGTGTTTTTTCATTCTGGTTTAACTACAGAATTGGATTATTCAAACTTTGTGGAACTGCACTAAAAATTTTGGAAATGGGAAGTGTGTTGTAGAAGCTTGATTTGTTTGCACTGACAAAAAGACAGTAAACTTGGAGAAAAATATTTTATGGGACACAGTAATGGTGGTCACGTTGTAGTGACTTCGAGCTTCGAGAAGTTCAGTTTTGATAACATTCAATTTAGAAAAGCAAATCCGTAAGAGGTGCCCTGGTTAGCGTTACACTGTAACGTGGAGACTAGATGGCACAGTATCTTTGGTGACAGCAAATACATTTCTGTGACTTGGACTATAAAGACGAGGTTTAGCATTTGTATTTTGAGCTTTTTAGGATGAAGTCCCCTGAATGCAGAGGAGGAGGGAGTTGGTGATGCAAAAGCTGTTCCTGGGCATAGCAGCCTCAGCCAATATCAGGGCTACAGGCTGCACATCTTTGCCACATAGTGCTGTTTAAATCCTTACTCCTCTAGCTGTATGTATTCAGTTATTCTAACTGCTCTGAATGGACAGATCTTTTTCATCTGGAAGTCAGTGCTTGGAAGACAGAAGTCTTTATAACCACAAGCATCTCTTGTTCAGACATCTGGGTCTTTGTGACCATCTTGGTGGAACTGTGAAGCAGCTGAATATTCATCCTCTTAACACCAGCGCATTGTGGGTGGAAACATAATTAAATAGGACAAGAATTGTGCGTTATGGTTCATTATAAATGGTAGAACCTTTTGTTAGCAATTTGATGTTAACTCTTAGGTATCTAGCATCTCAGTCGCTGTGCGTCAATGGAAATGAATCCATTTAAATGCTTTGGATATTAAACGATTCCAGACTTTTGTTTTGAAATTGAATGCTTTGAAATATTCCCTGCTCAGGTGTAACTCCCTGATGTATCTTCTTTGATTAGGTTCTTTCAGAGTTGTACTCAGGTATGTTTACTTTTATCATGGAAAAACACAACTACTAGAGTAGAGTGGGCTCTAGAGTAGAGCGAATCACATGCCCTGGCAATCTTTTTGTGTTTCTAAAATATGTAACGGGATTCCTGGGCACAGAACAAATTTATCAAAAGCTCTGGTTTTCAGAGGAGATAATTCTCAGTTTTAGAATAATAAAATACACTTGAGACCTTGCAGATTCATTTTTAAGTCTGTACTTCACAGCAGTGTACTGGGCTGTATTTATGCAGCTTCTGTATTTTTGTGGTCATAGAGATTACACCCATAAACTCCTCACTTGGGGGAAAAAAGGAATACTTCCACCTCAAATTAAAACCTAGGCACTGTAATATGAAATTGCTTTATTTGCATTTCATGCTTTCTTGTATGTCTCTCAAATGCTTTACTTAAAATGCATTCGCTAAAGGATAGTCTTGCTGAATTAAAACGTGCTTTGTACCGTACTTTTTCTGATGCTTTTTAAAGGAGAAGCGAGTTTGTTTTAAGCCTCAGGTTGGAACATGCCTTTGTTTTTGTATGACTTCACTAAATTCGCCTTGATTTTCAGAAGAGTAATTAGGAACTTGATTTATGTAAGAATTACAAGTATGGGTAAAGTGGCTGGAGCTATACCAGTCTTAACAAATGAAGTCTCTTTGTTATATTTCCAAGGTGTATTTAGCATTTCATGGCAAGTCCTGTGTAAAATTAACTATATCTGGCCTTGTGATGTAAGTGGAGTGCGAACGAAGTGTGTTGTACCTTTAAGTAAAGGTCTCAGGGCTGACCTGTGTTATGTGGGTTTCTTGTTTGTCAGGCTGGAGGCATTTTCTCATTTTCACAGTTCAGCTGAAAACAAAGGCCTCCTTATCCTTGCAGGGAGCTCTTAAGAGCTGACATCAGCCTTTTCCCAGCAGGCATCATTTCTGCCTTAAGAGTCCTTGCAGGGAACAGAGAAGTCTGATAACAGTTTCTTCTCAGGGCATTTTGTTTGCAAAAGAGCAAACATAGTCAGTAAAGGCCAAGAGCACAAAAATATATATTTTTTTTATTTGACTTTTTCTATCCTTTTTTTTTTAAAAAAAGAAATGATGCTGGGCTGTTTTTGCTTCTCTGATTTTTACTAGGAACTAGAAAATACATAACTCTTAACTGCATTTGGACAAGGGACAGTTATGGGTAATAGTTTGTAGCTATGGTGTGGCGATTTTAAAAATAGTTTGTATGCTAGCAAATTGTGGTATCAAATCACTATATTTAAGGTTTAAATGAATTTATGTCACAGACATCTTCAAAAGCATTCAGATTTTGTGTTATTGGTAAAATTGTATATGAAACTGACCATTTGAATTTGTATTGGAAGGAAACTAGTATTTTTTTCTTCGCTGGTAGAGTACTTCAGGCTGAATGTTAGCATTTTTGGTTTGGGGCTGTACAGAGATACAGTACTATGAATGGAATATTCCTCTCAGTCCGTTGGTCTCAATTGCTGGTTGGCTTGGCGGCATTAGGATTGCAATGAATATTAATTTCTATGTGAAAATTATCATACAGCAAAAATTTGCAGCTGTTAAGTACATGTTTGAGGAATAATCATCTCTTGATTTGTGCGATACGTGATTTGGCTTTGTCTTGTAGTAAAAGATGATGATGGAATGCGAAGGAATGGCACAAAGCTGTGCCAGGCGAGGGTCGGCTGGACGTTAGGAAAAATTTCTACTGTGAGGGTGGTGGTCAGACACTGGAATAGGCTTCCCAGAGAGGTGGCTGATGCTCCACGCCTGTCAGTGCTCCAGGGGCATTTGGATAATGCCCTCAATAATACGCTTTAACTTTTGGTTAGCCCTGCAGTGGTCAGGCAGTTGGACTAGATGGTCTTTGAAGGTCCCTTCCTACTGAACTATTCTGTTCTAAAAGAAATGTCTACACATGAATAATTTATTTTAATGTGTATCGCTAAAGATAGTGTTTAGTTTTAGACCTAACCAAGCAGACCCAGACACTTCTGTTTCAAATTATAGGTTGTGGCTTCACTTTTGTTACAGTGAAGAGCCATGGCAAATCTGATTCATAAAGCCAGGCTAGATTTCTGGAGTTTGGAAGCTGCCGTGTATCGTAAGTTTCTTACCATGAATATCCAGTGAGTTTGTTTACTTTAATAACACTGTAGTAGAAATTACCTTGGCACCATTTTTTAAAAATCTGTCTTAAGGTGCCCTGGAAGTTACCTGGATTTGCAAATCATAGAACAATTCAGGTTAGGCCTCAGGAAATCATTTCATCCAACCTCCTGCTCAAAGCAGGGTCAGCTATGCGCTCTTCAAGCTTGTAGTAGCTCAAGGCAAGGAATTTTGAGTAAGATCTGAAGTACTCAGTAAATGATGTTCCTTATTAGAGGAGGACCCCATCACCTTCATAAGAACTATTCTCGGACCTGGGCTGAGAATACAGGGTTGAAATGCTCTGCAGAAAATCAGGTCCCTGTGGTGGCAGAGGCTGGCTACAGCTCCAGGCAGGGCTTGAAAAGATTTAGAACTGGGTTGCAGAGGTAGCGTGGCAGTTTTCTGAAAAGTTCTTTGCTGCTAACTACCTCGTTTTTGGTTCCAAGCTTCATGCATACTAAGAAGTATGTTTACACTGTCATTTTATTGTGACAAATTGGAATTGGAAAAACAAACAAACAAACAAAACCAACCAAACAAAACAACCACAACTCAGAACACCCAATGTCTCTCATTTGCCTGCAGGCATCTTCAGTTCTCCTGGCATGAATATGCCTTTGAAGTATTTTAGGATTAACGTGGTGTTTTCAAAGAGATTCTGCTGAAGCTCCAATTCCCCTGTACTTCTAGTGGAACTGGTACAATGTGGCTCTTTTTGATTACAGTGGTCAAAGGATTACATAGCAGGTTTCAAACTGCTTTTCCAAAATTTTTCTTTTGTCTTATTTTCCTTTCTCCAACGCATTCCTTGAATGATGGACCAAACCAAAATTGGATATATTTTCTTAGTTATTAATGGAGATCACTCATTACACAAAATTCTTCTTAAATTGTTTCCAACAAATGTAGATAAAATTGAAGCTTCAGAGACTGACTTGAAAGAGCTAATGTGTCTGAGTTAATATTTAACACTGAGTTTTGCAGAAGTTCTTAACCAAGGGGGAACTTCAGAAAATACTTAAGTCCCTTTCAGTTCAGGAGCCTACAGCCAAACACGTGAAATGCTTGTTATGGAGAGTTTCAGGGCTAAAAATTGATTGGGAGTGTATCAGTTGTGTGCAGAAAGATCTGATGTGTCAAAATTTGGGTGTATGTTTAAGTACTTGGAAAAAATCAGGCAGTGTTAGTTCAGGTCTCTCCCCTTTTCAGGTCTCTCCACTTGCAGATGGAAAGGTTTTGTTAGCTAGCTCCAGAATCCTACTTCTATGTAATGTTTTCCACTTTAATTTTCCTTCTATTTGTAAAGTAGCATAAGACTTCCATAGATGTTTGTACATTGTCTCCAAGCTACCTTGTGAGGTAAAGAGCTGTGTCATCATTTTACAGAGGTACCGGCACAACAAGGAATAATCCTCTCGCTCGAGGTAAGAAGGAAGCTTGTGTGCACAGGAACAGAATACGGATCCCGTGAGCCCTGGTGTTGGCTTTTTATCCCAAGGGGCCATTCTTTGTTTTCGTTAATGGGAAATGTTACATTGCAGAAGTTCTGTATGCGCACCGGGGTGAAATTCAACACCGGTCCAAAAGTCTGATATCTAACAAGAGGCAAGAAAAGAACCAGTAACATTTACAAACATATTCTGAATGTGTACCATAACCATATGGAAACAAAGGTTTAATCTCACTTCTTTTTATTTAACCATTTTCCCAGATGTTTCCTGCAGTTTGACAGATGTACCATTTACTAGAAAGTTGCGCTCTTGAGAATTAGAGTGTTATGGACACGGTTGCTATAGACAATGACTCTGTAAGGGTACGATTTGGAATGAAATGTTACATTAATTTCTAGTTGAATTAGTAAATTTTTTTCCCCAGACTGAAAGTGCTGGACTGGACAGTCTCCTTTCATTTTCTCTCCTGCTGTACTGTGCCGCAGGGACATACTAACTGGCTTTAACTCATTCCTGCAAAACCGCCGAGCGCCGACTGCTAGAACACGGCTCGATTCCGAGGCCGTTCCCACCCGTCCGCCCTGTAACCGTCTTTGCACCCGAAGCAGGCGCTCCAACCGCCGGCAGCGCTTCCCCCTCCTCCCAGGTTTCGGGGCCTAGCCTGAGGCAGAGGGCGAGGACTCGGAGGGAAGCGAGCGGACCGCGGGTCAGCGCAGCGCCAGTAGCCCTGAACTTCCAGCAGCCCGCGCCCGGGAGCCGGCAGCCGCCGGGCCGGGCCGGGGGCCGGGACTCTTATCGTGACGAGGCGGCGCCGCGCTCTGCGCCGCAGCCGCTCGCCAAGTTCGTGAGGCCCCGGGCGGGCTGGTGGGAGGACGCGGCCGCCTTCATGCTCCCTGGCAATGATTACCCGGAGGTTAGTACCGGGCCTTTCGCTGCGGCCCCCGCGCCCGCCGGCCCCCGACCAGATGGCGGCCCCCTGCGCTCCGCCGCGCCCGCCCGGAGCGCTGAGGGGGCCGGGGGCCCTGCCCGGCGGCCCGCGCGGCTTTCGGCTGGGTCTTGTCCCGACAGAGCTGCAGGGCAGTAACGGGGCTTTGCCGCAGTAAGCCTGAAGGCTTTCACCTCGGTTACTTGGCCGCTTCCCCCAGTGGAAAATTCTGCTGGAGCCCACTGCGCTCTGTAGTTGCCATGCTGAACACATTAGGTGCCCGTGTCCATACTGCCTGCCTGCAGTCGGGTAGTCCTCGCATTTCTGACATAGCTCCTCCAACACCGCAAACAAACTCTGCAGCTCAGCAGCTCTCCAAGAGTTCTCACTCACAAGGTAAATATTGTTCCTAAAACGCATGGAATGTGAACACGGACAGCAGACCGTGCGTGCCCGCCCGTACCTGCAGGCCTGCGTACCACATGCGGGGCACCTGGGCTCCTCTCGTCTCCTCGCACCGGGTGCAGCGCACAGTACCTGACTGGAAAAAAGTGGCGGGGGGGGTGACTTGTATAAGCCATGAGAAGAACTTTCCAAAACATCTGGGGAGAAGTCTCAGAGCACACTAATTACTGCTTCATGTAGTCTTTAATGTGGCACAGATGTACAGTTGCTGTAAATAATGGAGCAGTTGCACATTACAGTCAAGTTAAGGTTGATTCGTACGCTCCTACCGAAGTCTTGCCTTTGCAGTCCTTGTCCATCGACACTGTCTGCAGCCTGTGCGTTTGCGCTGTGCGGACATGACTTGCTTCTTTCTGTCTGAGTGATAAGGAACGATGCTTCCTGAATCTGCCTGTCACAGGTTTCTCATCAGCAACGTTTGGTACTCATAAATCAGTTTGTTAAGAAGGGTGGAAACAAAAACCCCAAACTCTTTTCCTTGTGATTTGCTTTTCTAACTAAAGTCTTCCTTAAGCCAGAAGTGAGAGGAAGCTGTTGATTGTAGAACTGGACAACCTTTAACGTGGGCGCCTTGACCACGGAAGTACCCGTTCTGACACCGCTAGGTGCTACTGCTGTGGTTGGTTACCAGCTTTTCACAGGAATTATTTTACTACATTGCTATGAATAGTTGTGCAAAACACAATGAAGCTGTTTGTGTATTTATAGTGCTTCTAGAGGTTTCAGTAACTCAGATTTTATTAGCAATTACAAGCAGTGCAATAAAGTTTTAATGAAATGTTTATTCCTTTTAAAAAACAGCCTGTGAAAAATAAAAAAAAAAGTTATTTAAACAGCATTTTTTGTCTAAAGGTCTAAAGCCTATTTTTTTTGAGTATTTTTGAAATCTCTGAAAGTGAATGAATATACTTTCTCAGCTTTCCCTGCTTCATATCCGCTAATGTCACATTGTATATCTGATGGATAGAGACCATAATTTCTAGGCATTAATGATCCAAGCCCTTTTCCCTCATTCTCTTAAGAATTGTTCAAGCTGGAAAACAAATCTCTATAATCCTATCTCCTGACAACTTGACACAGTTAATTCCAGCACTGTGACCTTATTTCCAGAGTGGCTGGTGGTGCTAAAGCTCTTCCTAAATAAACTTTCCATTCTCATGTTGTTGACATCTTTTACTTTGCACATCATCTATTTGAAGAAAATGATTAATCTGTTCCTCTGCCCTAAGAGTCTACCTGTTGCAGTCTTATGTGATTGAACTAAATAAAATCCCTTAAACTTTTGCAAATTTACGTTTCTTAGATTGACTTAAGCTGGTTCCAACTTCTACAAAAAATATTTGCATGACAGGTGTTAAGTAAGGAATGAAAGTATTTTCAAATCAAAAAGTAGAAAGTATTGTAAGGAACAACCCAGAAAATATTATAAGAAAATTTAACTGCCATTTTCTATTTCCTCTAACAGTTCTGCACAGTTTCACCATTGAGTTTCAACACCACCAAGTTTTCCCAGAGCCTGCAGAACAGACTGATGTACCCTGGCAATATTGAGCACACGTGTATGTGCCTAATCTTGTTGCGCTAGGGCATGACCCACTGCCGTATTTTATATGCAAGCTTTCTCCTGACATTGGCCCATAGTTTTCTCCGTGTGATCATAAATAGTTTTTACAGTATTTTCCAGTGACTCAGTATAAAAGGTTTGTTGCGTGTGCCAAGTTTGACTTCAAAAGGATGTTAACATGGCTGAATTATAAAAGCTGCACGTGACCCAGCACATGAATGGGTAGAATGTAAGAGGAATTGCCTGCCAGAAGTTCTTGGGTGGGCACTGCAGTTGGATACAAATTAATCATTATATAGCTGTCTCTGAATCTTTCCAGTAACCCCCCTGACCTTCTGTTTTCCTGGAAGCCTCTCCACTCCTTCCTTATACTATCGGATTTTCCTTCCTGCTTGTTAGAAATTGTAGGGAAAGTTTGGAGTATCTCTGTAACCTCTCTTAGTTTCCGTTCCAGTGGTGACTTCCCTTTCTAGATCATGTCCTGTTCATCCCAATATATGTAGTAGCCTGACTTGCACTCCAGGTGTGAACACTGGCTGGCTGGCTCCCATCTCTTTCTCCAGCTTAATTTGACTTTCTCGGAATGAGATTATTGTGCCTTCAAGCACCCAGGTACTATGGTGACTTCTGTATAGTTTGCTTTTGAGCCAGAAATGAAACCTTAGTTCTGGGTCCTGACTGGCAACCCTAGGATTGAGTTTCAGGTCTGCATTGATCTGTACGAATTTTGCAGTTTTACTGCAACTATCTTCCAAAAAAAAAAAAAAAAGTAGTCTGTGTAATTGTAGTAGCTGTGTCTTCTAAAGACAGACTGTATCCTCTGCAGAGCCTTTTTCAGCTTGTGGAGCATCCATGTCTTCTGTCTTTTGGTGTTCACAGTTGGCAGAAATAGTTCTTCCCTTACGTGTTTTGTAAGGTGTTGTGCGTTTTTTCAAACGAAACTGGAGCTACTTCTTTGTCATTCTTCGAGTACAGCTATGAGGAGGTGGCTGAATCAGGTAGATCTTAAAGGTTTGGTTACTTCTCCTGTTTGCCTTCCAAGAAATGTGCTGTTGTGTGACGCTGTTATAAAATAATTAGAGAAGCCAAGGATGTCGCGTCACAGGTTAAAGGACCAGAAAGTTTTTGGCGAATGAGATTGGCTCAGTATTTTTTGTCCTGAATCCCTGAAAACTCAGAGCAGATGGGAGTTGTAGTCAGACGTTGGTTTCTACCCAGATTCCAGAGTTTAACAAAATTTTGAAGAGATGAAACGGGCTTATGTTTACGCTCCTGAAATCATAGCCACAATGGTGCATTTTAAGAAACGTTTTTGTCATTACTGCAATGTCCTGTTACACTTGCACGGTTATTGTGGTAATACTGAGATGCTGGAACTTTCTACTCTACTTTTTCAGATGTTAGTGATTTTTTCTTAAAATTTAGTTTTTCTGACAGGCTAATTCATATTTACTGTTACTTCAGCAGAATGAAGGGGATCACTTACCATTTCACAATTTTCACAGATATTTAATGTACGTTAAAATTTGCTATTTACATCGGAGGTATAACCTCACATAAAACCTCTTCAAAATAAACCATCAAATGTAGGAGGTAAATTTAGGAGGTTTGGAGTTGAGTGAGCAGTCCATAGAAGTGCAGAGCAGAGATACTAGTGGGTGAGCAGAGCCTCTGGAGTGATTTTTTTTTTTTTTTTAATGTAAGTAGGATCTGAGATTGTGTTAATTGATTTTACTGTATATTAGATTTAGATTTCAGTTTTGTGGGTTTGGCTTTTGACTGAGGTCTTACATCATGCGGTTCTCTTGCATTCTTTCATACTTGTGAACATTAAGCCTTCAGGAAGGGAAGCTCTTCTGTATCTCTGAATATTTTGCTTGCTGCAGGCAGGCAGTAATGGGACGCTCCTTTATGTCTTTTACGGCTTATTACTAATTTCTTTCTTTTACTGTGAAATTTTTTCTCCTGGTTGATTACATTTGGAAGTAACTGTCCAGTCCAAGGTTTTAACTCTGAAAGTCTTGTTTTAGTGAGGATAAATTTAGCAAGTCTGACCTATATTTATATGTAAGGTTATCCTGTTTCTTGTTAATATGTTTTTGGTGGGTTTATTTTAAGTTGACTTCTCATCTCAAAGGGTTTTCCACTGGCTGTAGCACTGAGCTGGAAAAAAAAAAAATCATGAATTGAATTTTTTTAAGGGAAGGAACTGCAGAATTCTGATTACAGAGGGTGGAGAGAGCTGGGGAAAAATCGGTAGGGTTGCTGCATGCATACTTCTGACTCTTAAAGAACTTGTGTAAATATGATGCTTAACCCTCCAAACTGAGCCTGATGCTTAAGCTGAAAAATTCAAAAGAACAAAAGCTCTTTTCAGGGAAGAGTGAAGTTTAATTATAGGTGGCTGGAAAAGCTTCGAGGCAGTGCTTAAAATCCTGGGTGCCTTTGCTGAGTTGTTTCTAGCCTGAGGTGGAAAGTGAAAACTTAGCCACCTGCTTCTCCCTTGTTAAAGGCACTTGAATGGGGGGAAGAAATGGAGGGTTTGCTGGATACAGACCTTGGTTAAAGACCCACTTCGCAGCCAGCTGGATCAGGAACTGCTGATCTGGAGGAGTCCGTCAGTCTAAACACGTTCTCCAAAGCCATAGCAGGGGTGTAGCTGCTGTGGTGGTGCTCTGAGAAGGGCGTTAATGGAAGGTCAGTCGTCTGTTTTATCTGCACGTTGGGCAGAACAAGATTTTTAGGTAGGCCAAAAGATTTCCTGCAGGGGGGATACACTGTACAAATGACGTTTAAATAACAGCGGTGGCAAAAAAGGGGAGGTGTTCTTTACCTTTGTCAGGAAACCATATCAGATGTCTAGATTCTGTGGAAGAAATGATTCTTGCAAAAACAATAACCTGTTGCAAATCGCCTGCTTGGAAGATTTTTGGGATGGAGTACTATGCCACGAAAGGAAAAGGCTGCTCAATTTGACAGGGAGGCATAAAGCTAAGAGAAGGTGATGAAAAAGGGCTGGGTATTTAGGTGGCAGCCATTCAAAGTAGACCTGGTTTGAAGAGCACATTGGGTTGTTTGGACTATTTTTTCATGTTATGAATGCTTCAGGTAATTGGCTGACACTCAATGAGCAAACTGCTAATATTTTCAGGTTTTGTATGTTTCTTAATATTTTCAGGTTTTGTAGGTTTCTTTTTTTTTTTTTTTTTTAATTTAGATTGCTTAAAAAATTCTGAGTCAGGACCACTTAGGATTTTTCCCATCTGGATATATATCATTGTATTTTGAAATGTCGTCATATATTCTTGTTTTGCTACCTCACAGTAACAGAATTAATGTATGTAAATAGATACTTTTGCAGGAAGTGATCCCCAGCATGTGGAGAAGATGCTTTGTATCAGTGGGTTATAAATCCTTAAGCAGACTTTAACAAAAGCAGCTGTCCTCTTTCAAGCTTAAGTGTAAGTAAGTACAGTAGAACGTGTCAGAAAATGATTATTTTAAAGGATGCTGAAAATATTAATATTTGAATTGAGTTACACAAATGAAATAGTTTTCATTTAGCAATAGTATGCATTGTGTTTGCATAAAGAAAAACAGCTTACATGCTAATTAAGAAGCAATGTAAGTGGATACTTGTTCTTTCTGCAAGTGAAACACACTCCCACAATGCAACCATTTCAAGCTAGAGCTCTATTTCTGCCAAAGGGAGTGTGAAACGTCTGTGATTTCTTCACTTGGAGGTACAGTAATACTTTTGGCATCTGTTCCTTAAAAATCTAAAGGCTGGAAGTGAGTGTAAGCAAAACTGTCCCCTTCAGTGGGCCTCTTTTTTCCCTTTTCCTTAAGCAGTTGGCAGAGTTAGTCTGTTCCTCTAGGATGAGTGTGAATTACTGCCACTTTGTGCCAGTGAACAGAACAGCTGCATTTAAAGGTTGTACAAAAAATATCTGAGAACAATGCATTTTAGCTACCTTTGAACTGCTTCCTTCAGAGGACTGAAACCTTGCTTTCAATTAACAAACATTAGTGAGAACCAAACTGAAGCAGGCTTTCAGCTAGCAGTCAGGATGTGTGTGGTTTTGGTATGACATGCATCTGAGCACATGATGCTTGGTAAGTGCTGGAGCCTCGGTTATGATTCACTGGGGAGAAACATGGAAAACAATGTCTGTTTTTCAGGCGCTGGAGAAATGAATTTAAGGTTGGAGTCATGTATAATTTTGCTAAAATAAACCTGCAGGTAGCTTGAATAGCTCCGTTAGGCGGGAGCTAAGGGTGATGTGTATGGCTAAGGCAATACCGTCCCGCTGCCTGTGTTCACTCAGGTTTTCACGGATACCGATAGCTGTTTTAGGCCAGTGGAAATGCACAGGCGTATTCACCTCTGAAGATGGTGTCCAGAGTTACCTATGATGATTTTTAAGACCAAGTGGAGTAGGGGGATGGTAAAACTCTTTGGACAGCTGGATTTATTTGTAGTATATATTTTTAAATTATTTTTCAAACATGGTCAGAAATCCTCCTTTGTAATTTCCTGGCCTTAGATTTGAACTAAGAGATGCATCTCTGTATTTGTTCAGTGCGTGTGGAATTTCTGAACTAATTCACTTTAGTGAAATATAATTATCTTCAAACACATGCAGTTTTGATTGCCCGTTCAGACAAAGCATCTAATATCAGAACAAGAACAGAGCAGTTTTCCAAAACAGAAGTTTCATAGCTGTAGTTGGAAGAAAAATGTACAAAATATCTTAATGAAATATTTATACTGAATTCCATTTTCACATAAGTTAATAGAATAATAGTTTTCATACTGTTCCTGTGGTCTGGCTTTTTAGCAAGAACAGAACTATTTCTAATTTACGAGTTGTCTGCCTCTTTTATAAGTAGCCAAATTTGCATTTACTACATTTTTCAGATTACTTTTCTCAATAATAAAAAAGAGAAAACTTACAGTTGCATAAAGGCATTTCTAACAGAAAATTACTTTTAAAGTTACGTTTAAAACTTACATTATTTAATAACATGAAATTGATGAATACTCTGTACATACATAATTTTATGCACAATTATTTTACAAGTGGAGTCAGAAGTCTGTAGGATTTGCTATTTATATTTAAATAGGAGAGACTCAGAAGTGCTGGTGTTTTTTCACAGGAGCAGAGCTATCACGTTACTACTCTACATACTGCTGTAAAATTTTGAGCTAGGCTTAGAAAAAATAACATCTGATGTGAAAGTAGAAGCTTCAGGTATTTTTCTTTTTTTTTGCCAAGACTATTTATTTTAAGGTAGATGAATTGAGAAGATTTTTGAAGAGCGGAGTATAAGTTGCTCCCTGTCCGGAAGAGCTGTTGTTCTAATTTAGGAAGAGGGAGTTACTTGCCTACAGAAAGGATTAGGGTGTGGTCTGCTGAGGGTGCTGAGATAACTCAATAATTTTAGGTAACTTTAGGGAAGGTCTGCTGTACTTCTGGCATCAGACTGATCCCATTTCCCAGTTTCTTGGTCCCTTCTTCTTCAAAAACCTTTGCAGAAGAGTTCATTCTTTTTGGCAGCAAAACTTACCAGTTCACCAATATTTAGAGCTGCGACTACTTGTTTAAAGTGAGGAGTGAAATACTGCGTGAAATGGTAAATTTATTTTGCTTGGGAATTCCAGTAGGTTTGTTCACTGCCACTTGACAGCCTTCCCCCTGCAATAAACGCAGTGCTAAGAAGTTGAAATCCCAGTTCTAAGAAAAAAACAAACATACAAAAAAACAACTGGTGTAGCTACGTTTTTGGTTTCATTTTGCAAGTATTTTTGGTGGAGAAAACAAAGTTCTTCCTTTGAGAACCAGCTCATGCTTATTAAAACAAAATATAATCATTCCAAAGAGGGATTTAGTTTTATTGTTTTAATTTGAGGCAGTGGAAGGTAGGAATCTACTGTAGCTGTATTTGGTTTTGTAACCTCCGACTTGTTATTTAAATTGCAGTAGACAGGTAACATTTAGTTGAAAAGTGAGATTTTGGCTTGCAGACACCAGAGCTGTTGCGTTGCAGCGAGCAGAATGAGCCGTCTCTGCGCAGCATTGCCCTTACCGCTTGCGCCATGGCGTTGGTGCTGTCCTTTCACCTGCTGCTCACCCGCCTAGTGGCTGTTGTCCAGGTACGACAGCCATCTCTAGAGGCACACTACTTAGGAAGTTCCATACTTGCTTCTTGAGGGGTAGTGAAGGATTACAGTTTGTTGCGTGTTCAGCAGATGTTTTCTGTACTGTAATTTAAGATGAGGCTACTGTACTTTAAATATAGAATCTGTTATGCTGCCATCAAGTCACACGTTTGTTTCAGGCATTGGCTCAGAGCAATGCAATCCTAAACTTTCTTTCTTCTGAATGCTGATACTGTAAAGTCGTCTTGTGGGTTGAGATGGTACCAAAGCTGGCAAAAGACCTGAAGGTAACACTGCGAGAATGTGTGTCCTGTGGTTTGTTGCTGCTTTGTTAGGGCTAAGTCTGGCCTATAAAGGATTCAGGAAACACATGACTTTCAGAGAACACCTTGAGCACTGGCTGTGAAACCTTAAAGGTTGGGTTTTAGGGTTGATTCTGCTAATCTGCAGCTACTAATTTGTAATTAGTTAAAAGGGACAAGCGATAGCCAGTGGGGCAGGGGTCTGAATGGTTACAAATTGTATTGTTACTCTGTTGACTGTCCCTATATAACCCTGCAAGACTTCTTCTATAGCATTTTTGTTAATAAGCTCTGGGGTTCCTTATTTCCGTCTGTTGGCAGGGCTTTTTTGTTTTCCTTCAGCTGTTAGCATTCCTCTTCTGAGAGACTCTCTCAGACTTGAAATAGGCAGTACCTTCTTGGAGTTGTAACTTGCTTCAATATTGAATAGTATTTGTACATCTGAATTTCCATTATTAGAGAAAACATTTTTCTGTTCCTTTTCTGTCTCTGCCTAACATTCATCAGAGCACTTTTAAATATTGCTCCTGCATATTAATTTGCTGTAATGTACTTAAAGTGGGGAAAAAACTCATAAATGGATTTTACCTGCTGGCTATAGACAGGACGTGTAGGGAACTTCACCATTGCTTCAGGAGCCTGCTGAAGACAGACTGCGTTTTCCATGGAACCAGCTTTCTCCTCTAGCTCTCTCTTGTGTGAAGGATGGAACGAGTTTGATATTTCATAGCAAGGTACTAGGCATTGCAGCTTGTTAACTCGTAATAGTGGGGTGATCCACACTGCCAAGCATATCCATGCTTGCCTAGTCACTTGAAGCAGCTATGAATGACTGCCTTCACCAATGCGGATGAAGTACCTTTCCTTTCATTCACTGGTTTCTCTTTAATGAGGGGGTGTGTACTTTACACTTTATTGGTGTATGGAAACTGAAATATCTCATACATGAGTACAAAATCAGCATTATTTTAATTGCAGTGAATGATAGCCTAATTGTGTGAGTGCATCCACTGAGATTTACTGTTCAGCAGTAGTTTGAAATTACTCTTTTAAAGGCTAACTGTAATTAAATGATTGTGAGATGTGCATTGTAGTTTCCTTCTTTCACTTTCTGCTCTGAAAATTTTGCTCCCTGCCTTGACTCACTTAATTTTGCTGGTATCAACCCATGTCTTTTGAGTAAAATAAACTTTTGGGCTTCAGCAATGCTTAGAGAATATTGCAGAGTTGGATTAATAGTATTTTAAGTGTGGAGGTGTCTGATCTTAACAGATCAGTTATTATCAGTTTTTACTTCAGCTGAGTGCATTTAGTTAAGTACCTTAAGAAATTCTAAAATATTCTGAAGAATTCTGAAAAAAAATGTTGGTTGCCAGAGTTTGCAAGTGTGAGTCATTTGCTTGTCTTTGCTGGGAGGTGGCTGGATAGACCGGGGTTACCGCACTGGGGGATGCTATACCCCTCCCCACAAACCGAGCAAAATGCATTCACATTTCTTAAAGGGATTAAATGTTGCATATGCCATTATAGCTTGAAAAAAACAGTAGGCTCTTCGACTTTTTTCTTTTTCATGTATTAGAAACAAGACTGCCAATGGAGATTATCGGAAGGAGCACAGAGAGAGGAGTCGCAGCCCAATAGAGAGGGCTGCTGCCCCAACAATGAGCCTTCATGCCAACCACATGTATGCCTCAATCCCAAGCTTAACCATGGATCAACCTCTAGCACTGACCAAAAACAGCATGGATGCAACCCGAACAGTCGGCATCACACCTACACTGACTTCTGTGGAACGGCAGCAGGTACTGGCTTCTAGGTTGACGAGAAACTCTGGTTGTAGAAATCCTTGCTGTAGACACAGCGAGACTTCCCAGGCGTAAGCAGAACATACTGTGAGTTACAATAGGTAGGCGATGCCATTCTTCAGGCAAAGTGTATTTTAAAAATGCACAATGAATGTCACAGCTCAGTGTGTTTAATGTGAGTAAGTTCCTGGCGTTTAAATGTATCTGTCAGAGGTTTCTTAGCCATCTTGCTGCTTCTGATGCTTTACGAAGCTTGGAATGCGTGTGTTTGAATTGGGAATGCAAAGTCTGAGTTGCCCTGTGGATAGGTGAGGCTCCAGTACCTGTCAGGCAATAACTGATGCAATTCATAGGTAAAGAGGGTATTTATATGCGCTCCCATTGGCAATGAGTGAGTGCTTCCCCACCCTCTGTGCCAGCTTTATCCTGCCAGGACTGCTGAAGAAGAGGTGCAAGACAGAAAAGGCATTAAATAGAATTTTGCACTGAATTTTCCAAGTGAAAGAACCTGGAATGACCTTAGTTGCTGTTGTCTCAGCCAGCCAAAAGCATTCGTTGCGTTGTTCCAGACCAGTGTTGTATCACTATTTCATAATGACTTTTCCTAAAGCAAAGTAATGATTTTTGATAATTTTATACTTTCTTTCTTATATGCTGAAGTGTTATTTGTTTTGGTTTGGTTTTGGCTGGTTGGTTGTTTTTTGGTTTGTTTTGTTTTGGTTTGGTTTTTTTTTGCTTGCCATCTTGTACATTGTATTTGTTTTCTTTAAGAACTGCTGAAGATAAGCCATCTCTATGCAAGTTACACAGAAACAGTTTTCTTATGTGCCAGACTTGCTTTTACCCTTCTCACGAGTGGGGAGGTGAAGCAAGATAATTGAGTTGTGATGAGCTGCAATGTTGAGAAATTAAACTGGCCCATGTACCCAAGCTCTTCCTTCCTTCCTTCCTTCCTTCCTCACCTATGATGATGCACTGCAAAGGGTAAACACTTTGAGTGGATGATCTTTCAGAGGCTGGGATTTTTTCTATGCAATTTGTTGAAAGCTTTTTTCCACTGGAGCATATACTTTATATCTACTGCGTACATTTCACCATGGTTGGCTACATACGCTGGTCTTTTACATTTTGCTGTGCCAAAACGCCCAGCTTTACACTAGTGTCACTGATATCTTGCATCGTTTGGCACACGGGTCACAGAGTTATTGTTTTGTGCAGAACAGCTCTTCTTTGCTCTCAGCGTTCAGTGATGACAGAGGAGGAAGGGACAGGCTTCCACTGACGACACTGGTGCCCTTTGATAGTATTACTGCTGCTTCTCAGCTTGGCAGCTAACACCACTGACACTCTTCTATTTTTGTGTTTGACTTGGGCTGACTCCTATTGCCCATTACCAGATTCCTCTCTGTTTTGTTATCTTTGATGTTTTGAGCTAGATTACAATCTATTTTCTTGAGGAAATAGGATGTTGAGGTAAGACCTTGCTAAGATCACAGAGTAGAAATCATACCCCCCAAAAAAGAGTGTAGTGAAAAATAAGAAACCCTAGGTTAGTTGGTTTGTTTGTTTATTTTTACCTTAGCACATTGAATAGGATTTCATTTTACTGTATGATTTCTGACAGAGAGGAGGGAAAAATACCTTTCTATTTTAGGCGGTGTAGGATTTTTCAGTTGCTGTGGTCAAAGGTAGTAGAAGGTACCATTGCACTGTTAATAAATTCTCAGCTTCTCATGTCAATATTTTTGTATGAATAGGTGTAGCCTGCTCAGTGCACCTGCACACACACAGTCATGCCAGGGGATTCTGTAAGGTGCCTTATCCCTGCCTCTCAAATTGTTTGTGGTGTTGGTACATGCATTCCTGAGACAAGCTCTCTTATTACCTGTCTCTCTACTTCCCACCTTTTGCATGTCTATAAAAGCATGCATACACTTCTCAAACTGCTTCATAGGTGCACAAAATCTTGCCACTTATAAAAAAAGAAAATACTGCCATATGTGAACTGCTTACAGAAAAATCAAGTAACTCACTCTCTTTCCTTATTTACCTTTTAACTTTGCTGTCAGTGCCAAAAAATGTGAATAGCATTTGTTCTGATTGTGTCTAGACGAAATTGTTAAACCTCCACTTGAAAGCTCATCTCTTTTACTTTGTTCATGCTCTTACTCTGTCTGGACTAAAGTACCACTAAACAATGAAAACTCTTTCCTTCTTCATTTACTTTGCATGGTGGTAGGTAGAATAGTGATTTTTGTGGGTTTGCTGCGGAGTTTTATAAAATAGACAAGAAATTAAAAATGTGTTAATTACATTAATTCTGTAGATCTTTTGCACACTTAACAATTAACTTGCATCGACTATAGCAGAATGGACCCCTTACATAACAAAATACACCAAAGCTTCAGAGCAAAACTAGTTCAATACCTGTGTTATTTCCCTTTAGCCACCTGGAGAAACTGGGACATTTCTTTTCCTAATGCTTTGTTTCAACATAACGTTTACATGGTAAACAACTCTACTAAGAGCATTTTATATTTGCACTTTGGATAAAATATACATTGTGGAATTAAAATCATGTGAATATATATTTTTGAGGAATTTGCATGTGTGGAAAATGAAAAAGGATTATGTTTATTAAGCAGTGCTCAAAAGGTAGATTAATTAGAACAGGAAAGTACTTACAGTCAAGACTTAGGAGCTCTTAATATTTTGTATTTTATGGGCTTATTGTTTTGTGGCTGAAGTACAGAATTAGGATAAGAAATCTAACTTCTGAAAATGATGCTATTAAAACTTGATTAACACTCAGAAGTAAAATTTGTAAAGCCCTTCTGAGTCCTGAAATCACAAGGATGTGGATATGTAACAAAACAGGCATTTAGTTCTGCATATGTAATGCATGTGAAGTTGAAACTGTCCTTAAAAAAATCACCTTAATGCCTTTAATGATTTGCTTTTATACTGTCCTTTTTCTGTATGGCAGCTTGCCACTTAAATAACTAAGAACCATTATGGAAATGTAATGTATTTTTTTTTAATGAAATAGAAGGAAATAATAGCTGAATATTTGGGGTTTTAATACACTTTATTGAACTGGATATTTTATGGGTTATTTCACTGCTGGGATTCAGTTCAGTTTGTGTACATCTCAAATGATTAGGCAATGAATTGCTGTTACGTGGCTTTGTCTAACTGCCTTATTGAGTGACAGTTTTCTTTTTTCTTCCATATTAGAACCGTCCATCCGTAATTACGTGTGCTTCTGCGAACAACCGGAACTGTAACCTCTCTCACTGCCCCATTGCTCACAGTGGCTGCGGTTCAGCAATGCCTGCCTACAGAAGACCCTCTAGCAGTAAGTTACATATCAGCACTCTCACTGCCTGATTAGAATTGGAGGAGAGCAGAATGGTCTTGCTAACTTTAACTGTGTAGGCGCTGGTGTATAACCAAGAATAAAAGGAGGTGAAACAACAGGCACCTCCTTTTGTACTCCCTCTCCCCAGGGGCATATCAGCACAGATGCCCTCTGCAGCATTTCTAACCGTCGATGCTATGCCACAGTAGAAGGTACCATTTCAAAAGTAGGGAGAGGTGTTCTTTTTTCTTAAATTGAATTTTTTTAAAAAAACAAAACCAAAAAACCAAACAAGCACCCCATAAAGACAAATAAGTCATTATATTTATTTTAGTCTCTGACAAACAGCAAACAGACAGGACCATAAAAACCAACCAGGCTCTTATTTTAGGTGCTGTAGTTTCCCCAGCCTTTCTGTCGTCGGTAGACGTTTATGATTCAGCTGCAGTCACAAAATTTTTTTCCTGTAGATACAAATACTCTTCCAAAGCACGCACCTGCCACCTTTCTCTGCACGGATAACACACAAGTTTTGGAGGGCAGTTGCTATAGCAACCCAGGAAAAGAGCTTTCTACCTTCCATGCAACTAGCAGTTTTCATGAAACCTTTTCATGCAGTGCCTGCTAGGAAACTTTGGAATATTTCTGTTCACTTTCTCTTACTGTGCAGCTAGGGGAAAACAGCTTTTTTCATATCAAGTAATATACCTGCTGATGCCTAGACTTAGCACACAGCATTTCAAAAAGTGAGTTTTGGTTCAAGTCCATGGCAGCTTCATCAGCCAGTGTGTCAGTGTTACAGTACCAGTATGACATACCTAGGGACCTAAAAGACCATGGTAGGATTTATTTATCTATTTATTTTTAAAGATCAATGTATTCTTGAAAACTGGAATTAGAAGCTGAAGTGAGACCCTGGAGAATGTATTACTGATTTCTTGGAGAAATCCGTAGTTAGAGATCTGTTAGAAGTTTTCTAGAAAACTGCTGTTACTTGTCTAAGGAAAGCTGCTTCACTGAGACCCCAGCTGTATTTATATGGGATTTGGAATAGTAATAAATGTTTTCAGAAAATATTTCTTTCTTGTCACTTGAAGAGGTGTTTGTGCATGACACGTTTATTTTAGGACCAATCAAACCTTTTCTGTAGCATGAAGGACCATGGCATAGATCCCATGCTTTTAAGTATTTTTGAAAGATACTTTAGATTTTGTTTCTAAGTTGTAAATTTGCAACTCTAGTGTAAGGACTTATTGCTTTTATTGTTCAAAACCTGATTTTTAAGGTTCTCTGTTCCCCTTAAGATAGTATTACACCATTTTAATGCTAGTAGTACCTAATGCAGAGGTAATGATTCATGCAGTTTTCTGATTTGCTCTCGTACCAAGCATGTCAAGCAGGATGAAACCCGAAATTAGAACAGGATCCTCCTCAAAACTGACTGATTTCAGAAGGGTTGGGAGCTGATTTTAAAGAACTGTTTCCATCTTTAATCTTATTTAAGCTTAAATGTAAGTTCTATGTGATTGTTTTGGGAGAGGGTTTCCACAGAATCAGAACTGCAGCTATGTAAAAATCCTGTTACTAACTTAAAGGAGAACAGTAATTATGTAGAAAATGCTTACCTGGTGCAGGACACACAAATAAAAAAAAAATATTTAGCCCTATTTTCTTTTTTCATTTTTTCCCCTTCCATCTTCTTCCCCGCCCTTCCCCACCAGTTCTATAATGATGTAAAGAATTCTTGCTTTATGCTGAGATGATAGGAAAATGGGAACAAAATAAGGGTTCTGCATGCAGTAACTGGTGCCAGGATTCTGCACTGAAATAATGCATTTTCTGCCTTCTTTCCCTGTCTAGCTACCACTGCCTGTGACCCAGTGGTGGAAGAGCACTTCCGCCGAAGCCTTGGCAAGAATTACAAGGAGCCTGAGCCAGTGGCAAACTCTGTGTCCATCACAGGATCAGTTGATGACCACTTTGCCAAAGCACTTGGGGATACATGGCTTCAGATTAAAGCTGCAAAGGACGGAGTGTCCAGCAGTCCTGAGTCTGCTTCACGGCGGGGCCAGTCTTCCCCTTCCTCCCATATGGTCAATCATAATCACTCGCCCTCTGTAGTCTCATGAAGAGAGGACCGTTACGTTTGTGAATTTGCATGGTTTGACTGAGCTTTGAACAGTGCTTAAAATAGTGTTGGGGGAGGGGAGATTAGTTTTCAACACGTTTTTTGTGTACTCACTTTTTATTTGTAAAAGGGTGCCCTTAAAGATGATAGCAGGAACTATTTCATAAAGATTCATATGATGTAGCATCCTTTTTTCCTGCCTCAATTACCAAAGAAACCTCTGATGCAAATCTGCTGCCCCTTAAAAAATGCACGCTAATCCACAAAAGCCATTACACATAGTTGGTTGACCCAAATGCTTTTTGCTTTTTACTAGCTTCTTGAGACTAGAATTTGTCTGGTTTGCTTACGTTGCTTTTTTTTTTTTTTTTTTCCCTCTGTGAAGTAATTTTGTATGTATATACTTGAAAAGAACTGTCATGTATGATTTGCACTATTGGAGGAGGACTGAAGTTGCATAGCAACTTTCTGGAAAGATGCTAATATTTTGAGGGCAAACTGCTGAAAAAAGGGTTTAAGGTTGACATTTCTATCAGTTTGATTTTTCTTAAAGCAAAACAGCTTTGGAAAGGGGAAGTCTCATACAGGTTATAGGTCTTTCTCTCTTTAGATTTCAGGTGCTTAGTGCTTGCAACTGGACTGCATAATTTACAGAACACGGGCATTTTTTCCTAAACACTGCAGTTTGTTAGAATAGAGCTGAGGTTGGAGGGTTCAATAGTGCTTAACGATGCATGTTTTATGAAAAATAGCTGGTATCTATTAATGTATAGACAGTAAGAATCATAATACTTATTAGCTTTTCTTCAGAATTAGTTTATTTTTGTCAGTAACAATCCTAGATATACTTACTGCTGGTACAGTTGTACTCTATGATATTTGTATTTGATATTCACTTTAGTAGCAGCAGCAAAAGAGGACAGCCTCAGGACAGGCCTCAAATGACGCAGTTTAGAAATATACGATGCGTGGTACAGGATGCTATAGCTTTGCGCATGACTAAGTAATTGTTTCTGTTTGCAGCACTGTCTGCTTAACAGGACTTTGCTTCCTAAAACTAAGTCTGTGTAATCCACCTTAAACTAGCTGCAGAAACTGCTACCGTTACGTATCTTGGCTGGACAACAGATTGTTACAGTTTGTGAAATATGATCTTTAATTTTTGTAAGCTTATTCATAAACCTATGCCAAGTTGCAGCATACATTCCTCCATTAGAAAACTTTATACAGGTATTACTGCATTTATTATCATTTGCTATATTAACAGCTACTAACTAGAAATTAGGCAGTAGAGGCAGGCATAAAAACCACAGCTGTGCTAGTACTAAGAGCTTCTCTTCTTCTTGTTAAGTATAACTACTCTCCCCCATACATTCCATCTTCCCAGTACAGTTGCAACTAGGGCTTTTTTTCATACTGGGTTACCTGAAATGATTGGTTCGGTGTAGAAAGTTAGAACTAGCTGGAAGATGAACTACACGTGATGTATTATGGACTGTGTTACAGTATTGGGTCCATTGTGGCTTTTTTTTTTTTTTTTTTTAAAGTTAAGCTATTTAAATTTGGAAAAGGTGCAGGGTAGAAACATCAGGAGATTGGCTCTTGTTGAGAAGGTGGCTGCTCAATTTTCTTTAAAAAACTGAAAAAAGAAATAAAAAAACAACAAAAACAAAAACAAACAAAAAAAACCTAAGCCCCCAGTTTTACACATTTCACTACCATCTTACTGGGTAGTCAACGCTTACTTGCTTTGGCATTCAGTACCCTACTCTCTGTAGGAAGATTATTAAAAAAAACACTTTTTTATATAGGTAACTTTTAAGACCATCGTTACGCTGTGCGTAAAGAATGTACAGAGAAATTTGTAGGTATTTTTTGAGGAACAATTAATTTGTTAATGATATGTAGCTATTTAATTTTTCCCTTTCCTTTATTGTAATCATTCATTTTTTTTTTTGTTTGGAGAAAAAAGTTGATCTTTTTTTTGTTGTAGATTTGTCTGTAATACAGTAAAAGTGCAGGAACACAGTTATTCTATGAGAACACTGCATTAGCATTAATAGCCACTAGTTTGTTATTGCTACAGGCTACTGAGCATTATAACAGTAAAATACTAATACTGTAGATGGACTCTGTGGAAAATGTGACTCCTATATTTCTTTGTAAACACAAATAAGATAATGTTTTTAAAGCTAATATTTTCAATAATAGCTGTTTTACAAGGTTACATTTACTTATCTGAGATAGGTAAATGGATTTGAGGGCAATAAAGATTTAATGTGATATGTCCAGTAAAACATATATTAAAGACAGTAATGCCATGAAAGCCAAAGGGTTGGGGGGAGGTGGAAGGAAACTAAACTGAACTCACCATCATGACGTGGTGAAGTTTCTTCACAGAGCCAGGTTATCTACAGTTCAGTTTGAAAGATTCTCTCTGTGTTTGTAAATCTGTAATATACCATTCTTTTGTGGCCTTGTTTCACCTGGAAAAAAAAAAAGGTTTGGCAGGCCATCTTTTTTTTTGTACTTAAAAGTAGCCTTAAAGAACAATAAAGTGCTCTTAAATCACAGGTGTGTACGTACTCTTCTGTATTGTTTGGTAAGAAAGGAAACTGATTTCTATTCTTCATGAGCTGGAAGCAGAAACAAACTACTGTTCATGTCCTGTTTTTTTCTTCTGAGGAAACCCATCTCATTTAGGACTCTCTTACCCTGTTGAAGTGACTGGGGATATAGTCTAAAAGCTATATTCTATATATAGCTATATTCTATTCTATATAAAGCTATATTCTTTATTCTTTCCTTTCCTGCCTCCCCAGTTAAGGAGTTTGTCAAGTAACAGTCTTTGCAACTACAAAGAGAACCTGTTGATGCCACTGCAGCGATGGACAGAAACACCACCAGCTTTAGGAGCACATCTCAGGCCCCTGAACGCACCACTGGCAGAATTCCCTCTGCTCCAGTCTTTGAGTGTTTGCCCAGTACTGCTTTCCATACAGGGCTGAAGCAGCTGTTCATGTTCCTAATGTAGCTCACCAGTAGCAGCTTCTGAACAGTTACTGTTTTGGAAAATAGCAGCTAGTCAAATATTTCTGTACTGTTTGTGAAAAGACCAATGTCTTCATTTCCTTTCACTTTGTTTTGTCTCGCAACTTCAAGTTTTATCAAGAGAACAGAAATTATTCCCTAAGGACAACAGCTGTACTATAAATGCAGATAGCCATGGTCTTGTGTTTTGGATAAGCGGCATTTCAATAGAAGATCGTTCATTTGACCAGAGAACAAGTGTTCTAATTACCTTATTTTGGGAAAGTTCAGGTGATTCAAGCTGAATCAGGCAAGAATTCAGAAGAATTTCAACTCTGAATGTAGCAGAGGTGTTGCCAAATTTCAAGAGGAAGCCCCTAAAAATAACAAGAAACAAAGTTACTGCTGTTTGTATTTGAAGTGACTAAATGGCTTGAAAAACAAAGCAGACATTACATGCATATACATTGTTAAAGTAAATGGCTATTTTTGGGGTGTGGGAGATTCCATGAAAACACATCAAGAGCAATTAGTTTAACACATCTGAAAAACCATCCCTCTCTAAATACCCATGGAAAGAAGCCTAAATACATGCTTTAAGAGTTTTTGGGAGGGAGGCCAACTACAACAAGCCTCACACGCCTCTCAGTCTGCTTTCTGAAGGGAGCTGGTTTCCTTTTAGGAAAAAAGTCATCCCTACATCAACATTTTGGGGACTACATGAAACAGGACAAGCAGCATTGCTATCTTTCAGGTCAGTAGCTTACAGTGTGTTCTACATGGCAAAAGGAAAAAATACAGTAATTTGTTTTCTTACCAGATGATTTTTCTAATTAGCAGCATGTAGTAATTTTACACAAAAGGGTAGCACCATGGCCCAGAAAACTGGTCTGTACACATACACTTCATATTAAGTCCTATACTATTCGTGATGGCTTATCTTTCCCTGTGAGCAAAATTAAAGGCAACATCTGGTTGTGCTGTGAACACCCCCCCCACCATGACCCCACACACATTCTTTTTGCTAATTTAATTCAAAACAGGATTTTAATTTCACAAAACAGATCTGAAATCACAAATATACCAGGGATTGAGCTCAGATCTTCCTGCACAGTTTCTGTGCGTGACCTCTCCTGAATACAGTTTCTATGTATTTCAAGCTGCTTTGGTTGCGAAAATGAACTTTCTATACAAATATGCATAGAGGTGAAACTGATAGACAGTGGTAGTTTGACACCCTAACTGTGCACAACTGCGTATAGGTACATATGCAGTATGTCTGGTAACTTGCCAAACCTGTACTAACGTGGTCACTGGAAAATGACCACTGAGCCTATCCAGCAGGTTGTGCTTACCCAGTAGGACAGAAAGGACCTAGCACAATGTTTTTTTCTTTTAAAACTAAAAACATGTGAAGCAGCAAAGGGAGTCTAAAGACAGCACGAAGCTCAAGTTTTGATCCTTCCATGGTCTGTGCCGTATGCAGGCATATTAAAGTCAGATGGCTGTCGAAGTTCCTGCCACTGCTGCAGAGAACTCAGCAGGGAACTACTGCAACTGCTCAGCTGCTCATAAAGCAGCTACACTACTACACAGTGTAACTGAACTGCTCGACTTTAAAACTGGCAAATGCACAAAACTCAAAATTGTAACCAGTTCACCATCATACATTTGAGTTGTAACCATCAGTTCAGAACCTGCTTCACAAGCAGCAGCTGAACTGTCATTGCAGCTGGGCTGAATGCTCACAGAAGGGTGCAGGGGCTGCTGGGGTGGGAACAAATCCAGATGTTCCTAGGGGGCCGAATCAGTTGAGAGAGAAAACATGTAAAATTGTCTTTCAGCCTCGTTCAGAAGCCTTTGTGCAACAGCAGTTAGTTAGAACCCACTGCATACATTGTAATAACTTCCTACGTTATAAAAGAGATGACCCACCACGGCCACATGAATGAAGACGTCTCCAGTATCCAAACACCATGCCAATATGTAATGGTGCCTAACATGATCCTGGCAAAACACATCGGAAGTATTTTAAATGCTGTGTAAGAGCTCTACTCACCAGGGCTGGCACACTGACGCTTGGCTGAGGAGAATATTCACCACTGTCTTTAGATACTTCTTGAAGAACAGCAAAATAAGAAACCAGTCTGCATCTTCATGCTACACGGAGGCTTCCATTTCATCTGGCACGCATACAGATCCAAGTATGTTACACACAGCATCTTAAGGGCGTCTCCATCTCTATTCCCTTAGCAGACAAAGTTATTACACAGCTGGACTGTTGTGTGTTGAAGCACACTTTATCCCTGAGAAGCCCAGGTCAGAAAACCTACCAATTTAATAACAATAATAATTTTTAATCTCTCCTGTAATGGGAACATTCTGCCTCTGTGTTCACTCAAGCCATCTCAAGTGCATTTCTTTGGTATAAGACAGCCAAGGTAGATATTTTAACTGCTTATTTTTAAATTACAGTTACATATAGCTCCACAGCAGCTGGTTTGTTCTTCAGACAAAGCTGTCCTAGTTTCACTTGGTGCTCTCCCAACACAGTACGCAAGGCAACAGCGCTGTGTCTCCTGAGAGGTGCACGAGGGAATGCTCCTCCAAGCACACACTCTAAGGAGTATGTTCACCTCCCACAGGACAGGCTTGTACACCCAGGAGAGGTGCTGGAGGCTCACAGGGGCAGTGCTGCTCACCAAGAGTGATATTTAATACATGTTTTTTTTCTCCATCAGCAGGGCACAAGCCTTCAAAAAGAGACCAACTCAATTATCTGAACTTTAATGATGGAGAGGGACTGAAGTTCAGGGAACTGAAATGATTCGGGCTAAAGCTAGCATAACTGCAAAGATACTCCTTACCTCTGTATGTACGGCAAAACCACGAATGTAACCATAGTCTCCTGAGTGCCAGTCCAACACTTGATCAACTTGAGTACATGGCCTTCCCACTGGTGCTCATCCTTCAATCTTAAAGCCATCTAGATTGCAGCCAATTTCCTGAGTGCATTCAGGCTTAATCCTGCCCAAGCATTGTCCCAGGGAGACACTGTCATTAACCAACCATTTCTGTAGAAGAGGTAAAGGACAGCAAGTCATTTCATCCTGGATCTAAAGCCACAGACACTGCTTCTTTCTCCGATTCTCTAATTTGAGATTTTCTCTGTGACAATTAATAGTTTACAGCAAACTCAGGTCTCGCTCCCCCAGCACAGGCTGAAAGCAAGCTGCAGAAGACAATGTCCAGTGTAGAACAGCAACTGCGAAACCAGTGGCTAAATTGCAAGACAATAATCTAAACTTCATTTTTAATTAAAAGTCCAAGGACAAATCTGGTCCTTGTACATTTCATCTGACTTTCAAATGGCAGGAGGAGCACCTTGCACCAGCCAAGAATCTTTTGCAGAGCCCTTCTGCTTTTAGTTCAAAACTACAGTTTGAATTCCTTAGTCTTTGGTCTTCCACACAACAATTCTAATCAGGAGATGCACTTACTGTTTGTCCATGTTTTAATCTAGACCAATTGATTAGCTTGACATCAGGCTTGATTTTTATTTGCAGAAATGTTTCAAATTTTCCTGTACAATTCTCAGCAAGTCTGATCATCACATTTTCAAAAAACACAAATAATACAAAGGCATGTTCCAGTGAGCACATCAGCACACCAACTACTCTGCTAGTGCGAGGCTGGGACTGCTGTGCAGGCTGCTTCTGCACACTCTCTTGGGGTTGTGACAGGGAAACATCACTGCCTCAGGCAAAGCGCTTAGCCTCTTTGCTGTGTTCACTCACAGGATTTTCCCTCTCCTCAGGAACTTCCATACCAGTAAAACATTGACTTAACAGAGACAGCTTTCACTGGATCAACACGGACCATTCATGAAGAGAACCAGATGCTTCACTGAGACTATTGTTAAAGTCTCCATACGTGCTTTGTGCTTAACATGGACAACACTCAGTTCAAAGAGAAACGAGCAGCAGCTCTCCAAAGACAGCCTTTGAATGAGACCAATGTACGCACCCTAAAGAAACACACAGTGGGGCTGGTGCTGGAGCACCAAACTATTCCCAGGACAAGCTCCTCCCATGCTGCTCCTTCCTCTGGTGCTAGAAGGGGACAATGTTGTATTGAAGGCAGCTTCCATTCCCACGTGACAACAGCATCCCTAAGAAACATTAAATATGAATTTCCCATATTTTCCTTTGTGATCAATCAGGAGACCAATTCATGAGACAACAATGCACTAACTTACGGGTTTTTATAGCTGCTAATTGGTGTATCACTTAAGCATTTATATCTGACTGACATGCCTCTCTGTTAAAAATGGTTGGCACGGGATTAGTCATACATGGACATTCAGACTGACATGCATTTATATTTTAACAGAGGCAGAAAAACAGAATTTCTTTTTCTATAGGCTATTTTTAAATAACAACAAAGCAGTTACTGAGTTCCAGTAAGAACACGCTTCGTTACATTGACACAAGACTGTTCCCATCTTTTTTTTCCTGGTAGGCTAACCAGTTATACTGTTCACAGTTGCACTGTTCATTCTAATTCTACATTTTATTTTGCTAAGCAGCAGCTTTCTTAGATGCTAAGAAGAACATCTGTGTGCTCTCCATCACAAAGGCAGACACAAAGGCATCTACCAACATGACGCTGTGTCAGTCACATGCCTGCTACATTTAATAGTCAAAAAGCTGCTTATCTTCAAACTGTTTACTCAGTTTGAGCAAATACTATGCAAGCAGAATACTTCTGAGAGTGTCCTGCTATTCATGATGGAATCAACGTTACTTTTTCTAATCCAGGTAAACACAAAGCTCAAATCTCCTGCTTCCTGAAATAGTAAAACAATGTGTTTTTATTTGTGTTAATGACATATGGCTTGTGTGTTAAATTTAAAATGTACCAATGATAAACTATTGCAGTTATATTAGTTCTAGTTAGTTAAAACAAAGTATAAAAGATACTGTTTTTTTTTTGCTTTCAGAAAAAAAATGCTTTAAGTTGTTAAAAAAAAAGTTCTCAGCCTAAAATCAAACCTTTGTTCTTTACTGATGCACTGTAGTTTGGGGGGGGAGGGGGGATGGGCAGGTTACGCAGCGGGGAGTAGGGATGAAAATAATGGAAAGAACTAACAGTACTTAGAGATTAAAGCATGGGCCTTTCCTTTTTCTTTTCCTTTTCCTTCCAAAAGGCAAGTTCTTGGGCTCCTGCTAGGGCTGCAGAAAACCTCAGACTATTAACTTCTTCTGAAGAAAATTCAAAAAGCACCATGGGTCATACAGCATTGTTACGGGGTTTACAGCAGCAAAGTCCTTTTCTCTTACTTTCATTGTCACACCTTTATTTAACTTCACATTACTTTTATTTATCAAACATATTCTCATGTCATTAATGGTTACTGACATTGTTCTTGCTGCTGGGGCTTGTTGTTCTGTTTTATGCACCAACATTAACACACCTAATTTGAAAACAAAACCAGAGTAATAGAACTGTAGAGAGTTAAGAAACCTTAAATTAGGTCTTACCGCTTGACACTGCTGACATACCAGCAGCCATCAGTACCACCTTGGCTTCCCGTACGGAAGCCAGAACACGGAGCAGCCGCTGGTCTCCCGTTGCTCTTGGGCAATTCCTGCAGCTCAGCCATGTGCTCTGCTGCCTGTGGAGAGGCCACCTCTGAAGAAAACATTCTCATCAGTCCATGAGGAACCCCCCTGCTCCCTCCTGGGGTGCCCCACAGGGTGCCAGCCAGCTTCACCACAGCACGTTACAATGTGAATGTGCTGAATTAAATAAGCTGCTTTCAGAAATGGTTACAAACTAGGACATGATTCAAATGGGCAAGAGCCCAGGTGAAAACCTCCTACCACCAATCTGATTTCCCCTACCAATGAAAATGCTGGAAAGAAATTATCTGAAACAAGTATCTAATTGAAGAAGAACCTTACTGCCCATTATTCAGAGTTGCTAAAATTAAACAGAAATTATCCTCTGTTGCGAAGGACTATCATCTTAATGGTAACCTTTTGTAAGTTTTTCTTTTCTATTGGTTCCCATACCTCCCCCAGAAACTGGAAAACTAAGACTAAAAGATGTCATTTCTTAACCTGCAGAGCCAACTTAGTAAAGTAACAACTGAAACCAGTAAATCTATTTCTTCAAAAGCAAGCAATATTCTCATTTTGCCCCTTCCCTTTTGCTTTGAGAAAACCTTCTTCATAAATCAGGAAAGCAGAATAGTCCAGCGGAGAACAACATGTAAGAGCATGCAAGACATCTTCTTTATTGCAATAAAGATGTCGCTGTCTGAACATAGGCTAACAACTGGATTCACAATAATCAACCAGATAAATGTAAAATGAACTTCCACTTTTAAAGACTCCACTATAGACATATTAAAACACACTATTTCAGATATCTTTATGTTGAACCACTCCTCTGTCATTTCATGAATTTGCTAATTTAGCCTTCAGCTTCACTTCAGAGCTGCCCTACTCTATGCAGTGTGATGTAATTAGGTCAAACATTGAGTTTTTGGGAAAAAAAGAAAAAAGAAAAAACCAAAGCCATACAAAGCCTCCACAATACAGAACATGGCGAGATTCTCAGGCTTTCGTTTTGAAAATTTTCATGAGTTCCCCCTGTAACAAAAAATAATGCTTTTGTTGTTTCCAGGCTTACAAATGCACTGTGTGAGTCAGGCTATGACCTTTCACGATGATGCAAAATCAGCAGTAATAAATCAAATAGTGACTTTGCTGACATGTCTGTAACTTTAGTGATTAATCCAACAAATAAACAATTTCTGCCTGGAAATACAGGAAAGAGGAGTGTGGGATTCTCCTCCTGCTCTGCCCTGTTCTAGCTGAACTCTGGAGGCAGCTTTGGTCCTACCAGTTCTCACAGGACACAGAAAAATGCCTGGGCAAAGGCTGAGGATTCAAGTCAATAGCAGATCCACCCATAATACATCCTTAAAGAAAGAGAAGCTAATGAAGGCAAGAAAAAATATTGGTTTATTTATATGAAAATTTGTTCCTTTGAACTGTTGCCCCATGACAGATCCCGTCTTCTCAACATTCTGCCCTTCTGTGGCATACTCCCAGAGCAAACTATATGCATTTTCCCCTAAGAGAAGTGCTAATTTCATCAGTACAGGTAAATCTAGCTCACACATCAATCCACTGCCTTCCTGTCTTGGTATCTTCTACTAGATCATTCTGTTTTCTCCATCCACACAGAAAGTACAGCACTCAGGTGGAACACTAGACCCTCTTCACATAACTCTTCTGGCTGGTATAGATAGGTATCTACAGCAACAGCTATAATAACTTCCCAGTGACTATGAAAGTAAAATCTGCCCAAGGCTCCAAAGTCTGCCACTGTACAGATAGTCCTTTGAACTGACTGAAACTATAAAAGGAGTTTCTTCCCGTGAGCTATTAATAGCATAGCAATCTATACTCAGAATGCTGATTTCCAGAGCTCAACAGAAAGAAAACTGTGAGTATATCCAATTTGATTAGCTGCCCAGAATTTAACATATAATGCTGGTATACAGAGGAAATAATACATCACAGCTGCCAAATATGTGATCTTGCTTCTAGAGAATCAACAGGATTTGGACTTCAGGACTTCTTTACAATGCTCCGCAGTGATTCAAAAATCGTTTTTGTCCTTTATGGTATTGAGGAAAGGATGTAGACAATTGCTTTTGTATTACTTGTACAAATCTCAGTTGATTTGTGGGGTGTTTGTCCTGCACAGATACCAAGGCATAAAGAACAGCACAATATCAAAGCATTTCAGTGACTAGAAGGCTTTCTTGCCAAGCAGTTATTTTGGTTATAACTTATGTGAACAATTGTAAGATGGTAAGGTTGTAACACTGATATCCCACCACAAATGAGTTATTTATTCATAGAACTTACTGAAATCATTGCATGAGAAAATACTTCACTTGAATCTTTTCAGAAGCAAAATTAAAATTAAAATCAGGTTATCATAAATAATTACATTTGGAATTAATTCTGTTCTTGAACCATTTAGCTTCACATTTTTAAGTCTTTCTACATAGCCACAAAACAGATGTGCTCATTTTTAAATTAAAGAACACAGATTCCTGGGACTTGAAGAAATACAAAACCCACTCCCCTACACCCTCCCCCCACCCCCCGAAAAAACAAAAACAAAAACAAAACACAGTGTTGAGAGACCAGCAACAACATTTTGAGAGCTGCAAAAACTACGATCTACCCAATTAGTCAGACTGATGAAAACTAGAGATCCTCTCCCTGGGAAACCTCCATTGCTTAGCTTTGCAAACCTGACATGGGAATTAGCTACACTATAACCTCAAACCAAAACATTTCAAGAATTTCCATATAGGATGGTGTTTAGAGAGCATAGGGAACATACATTAAGGTGCAAGATCACATCAGGAAGATTCCAGACATAAAGACCCTTTGTTTGTGGGTGAGAAGTCTACTTAAGCAAGGATATCAGTCTAATTCCTCTATAGGCACAAACTACGAACGTTCTCCTCCCTGAGAGTGCTAGAAAAGTTCGGTGATAAAAGAGAAGTAGCACTTCTTTTGCAACAGAATGAAAGGGAGAAGCAGAAAGCTGACCAGCTAACCTATACTCCCTGTAAATCTTCGAAATTTTATAGCCAGAGCAACTCAAGAGGAAGCCCAAGAATACAAGAAAATTGACGCTAAGCCTCTAGAGAATTTCCCATAGACAGGCCCTGGCCAGAAAATGAACTGAAGCTCTTGAGAGGAATGCAAGCTACTCAAAGCCAATGTGAATACCTCTGATGCGAAAGCTCCTAAACCGGGTCATCCTTGATCGTTGCTTCTGAAGACTCAAACAGAAAGCGTATCTCTTTATAGCTGTCTTTCCTCTAGGTTCCTCTTCTTCTGGCACTTGTGCTTTCTTCTGCCTCTTCATATCTCCCAACTAGAATGGAAACGGGAGGAAAAGGAAATATTAACGTGGTAGGACAAAAGAATGACAGGAGCTTCATTACAACAGAGATGTGGGGCAGTGGGGAACAACCTCTAAGGATTTCAGTTCATTTGCTCTTCTTTCACAACTGAAGTTTCTTTGCTCCTTTGTGAAGTAAGTGATTGTATATGTAAGGCTAGATTTATTTTGTACTTCATTTGTGAAAAGCTGAACCAGGGAAAACAGCCAATGACTACACTGTGAAAATTTAGTAAAATGCAAACACGTCACTAACACTACGATATAGTCCAACAAACTACAGGTGATGGCAACTTATTTACACCTTGTACTTGGTTCATGAACAGTTCTCTGTATTTCACCCAGGAAATGGATAAAAAAGTTTTTTTCTCCTCTGGAGTACCTTTACAATAAATGATCAGAACTAAACAAGAAATGTTTGTTAAGAAAGAAAATGAAAAAAAAAAACAAGTCCAATTCTTACCCCAGTTCTCCATTTTAAGATCTATTCTTGCTTCTTAATTCTTCTGTTCCATTACCAAAGTCAATCCCGCACCTTCCTTTTGCAAATGAACCCAAACCTCTAATTGTACGGTACAGAAACTTTAAATTGGAGTGCAGACCTTGGAGAACAGAACTGGTGTTATTTCTAACCACTCTCAGACTGGATTGCTAAGTTATATTACCCTGCTTTCCAACTAAACTAACAACCCAGGCACAATGTGGATTTGATTCCATTTGGGAACAGAATGCACTTGCTGTGAAATAAACAGTTAACCTTCTAGTAGTCGGAGTGATAACAAACACAAGCCTCAAAACCAGAAACTCATTTTAAAAGAGTGCACCCAGCTAACTCCTTCCCTTTTTCTTATTTCTTTTTACACAACAATAACAAAGCTCTTCTACGACTCCTCAATATTTTAGTAGTTATACAAAACCTAATGTTCACTCTGGTAAAACATATTTTCCAGCACATGTATACAAGAAAGAGCAAAACTGACACAGCAATTATTTAAAAGTTAACAACAGATTTATTTACTTAATCCTCCTTTACACACACAAAAAATTTACATTTGAAATTTACATTTACATTTGAAATCAGACTCCTTTTAGAATTCTGAAACCCAGTTTAAGACATCACTGAAGTCTGGCTTACAGCATCCAAACTTGGGCATCCAAAAATTAAGACAAATGAATTTCACTAACTCCTTGCCCAAACTGATTAAATTAAAAGGCATTAGTAGACTATGCTGGAGATGAGATGTTCCTGTACGATCTGTTATACTTCTGCTGTTAAGTAATGGATACCATTGTTGGAAATGAAACCTGAATATCTCCAGCAACAGAGAAACGCTGCGCACCCATCAGGTGACTTGTTCTCTCTTTCTCCCTTGCAAATCTGAGCAACAAGCTACAAAGAAGCCTGTCTTAAATTCGCAATGTTTGACTGCTAAACACTGCTGAATTCCTATTCCTATTCAACAAAATGCAGTTAGCAAGGAGCTGAAGTGTCTTACTCCCGTGATTTTTGAGAGCACTAGTTTCTCAAAAGCATATGATCCAGCTATGTTCCATACATCAGCTGCTGCTCTGCAGGGTTCATGCGGCAGAATATGCACAGCTCACTCATTCCTAACTACTACACTAGACAAAATCACACATACTGTCTGATTCTGCACCCAAGAGTAAACATTTTCATTAAAGTGGGGAAAAATTGTTACTATGTCTGTGTGACCAAATAATTATAATGTTGTTACATTTATACCATCTATCACCTCAAAGCATTCCTGACTTAGTACCAATAATAATATATACCTATTGCTCTAGTAGCCATTGCATGGAACTTGAATAAGAGTTTTTCATTAACACCACGCAGGACCCCTGCACAAGAGACACTTAGGAAATGCAGGATCCAAAGGAAACTGAACAGCAACTTCAGGAAGGTAGGATGAAATAATAATTTAAAAAAAAAAAAAAAATTAACAGGCCATCTATATTATTAAAAACAAAACAAAACCATAAGAAGACATATACAACCTGTTTTTTTTGTTTGTTTGTTGTTTGTTTGTTTTAGGGCTTTGGTTTAGTGTCTTATTTAAAAAATAACTTTAATGATGTGGTTCTTCACAGTGCCAAAGTTTGACATGGACTGATAATCAGAAGAAAGACCATAACCTATGGTAGTCGCTAATGCCACCTCCCTAAATACACGGACTTTCTTTGAGTTTTCCTTTAAAGTGCAACCACAATGGCATTGTCCACTCGGTGAGAACAGATACAACCAAAGCACAGCCAAAAGGACTCTGCTGTACTCTGCTAAAGTCTCTGTTGTACTTGTGTCTATAAAGTCCCAAAGCTGTTACTATTTAAACAAAAGGACAGCGATCCTTTGTGCATGACAATAATAAATACATGCAACACTTTTATAGCCTGTCCCATAGCACTATGAATAAACGACCTAGACAGACATCCAACTTTTCACATTCCTCTGATGACAACAATTCCTGACATGACTCTTCACGGTCTAGCAGCCAACTCCTGCAGTGACACCACGGGGAGATTTGTCCAAGGAAGAAATGCAGCTGTTGAAGGTCCCCCCCACACCACGCCTGCTGCAACCAGCGCTCCGCCTGCTTTGGAGACACTCTGCTAAGAAGCAAACTTTACTCCAGGTCCTCCTATTTTAACTACATATTTATAGAGTGATATCATTGAAAAAAAATCAGTTACAGGGGAGTAAATGCTGAAATCTACCAAGAATCTCCTGTGGTGTAAATACGCACTACTGAGAACGGCAAGGGAGATCCACTTAAAACTGAAGTTTAGCCAGTAGTACGGAAACACATTTCTTTTGTTTGCATTACTCTCAAAATATTAATGGAAAATCATGCTCAGGCCTTTCCCGTTTCCCCCCTCTCCCCTTCTCAACATATCAGCAGAGAATTAAGAATGCTTTATACCGACAGGAGCTCTAGTAACACCTAATTACAATTATTTCATTCATAAATACCTTGAGTAGAAATGCCAATCTCTTGTTTTAAGTAAACTTCAATGTTGGTAATTTCAATTATTCGAAAGGATAAAACACATTCAGTGTAGATACTCGTAAAAACAAGGCTGCCTTAGATAATTAAAATCCCTCATTCCACCCCCACCCCACCCCCAAACAAAACAAAACAAAAGAAACAGTGATGCAAGTATTTAAAAAAACAAAACAAAACAAAAAAAACCAGTCCCTATTTAGGAAACAGGCAATTCAAACAAAAGTTGCCAGTGATGTCATTTCATTTATACATTGCCTGAGTCACAGGTTCCTGAGGAAGTGGTAACACCTACAGAATTACTGTATGAAAGTCAGACTTTCAAGCATGAAATGAAAACAGAGACATTGAAAGACAAAGCAAAACCCTCAACCAAAATCATACCTACTTCACAGACTTCCCTTCCTCTTACAAAAATTTAAAAGAAACCTGTCACTAGCACTGAATTTGCTTGTCCATCCACACCCCTCCCCTACCAGTTAGGGGCAGACTGGGGCTGGGGAGGAGAGAAAAAAGAGAGAGGAAAAAAAAAAAGAAACCAGAATAAAGCCTCCCATTTCTTGTTTATGTAGTGCATAATAACATTCACTAACAAACAACAAAAAAGAATTATTCTGGTGAGATCATACAAAAATCAAATGTCCTGGTGCTAAAATGTAAATTGAAGTTGCACACAAGCCTGAATTTTTCAATGCCTACAGATTGCTGAAGCAGCGTTCCATCACCAAAGAATTTAAGAACAGAAAGTAACTATGAGAAAGGAGAGAAGTTTCAAAGAATGATATTAAAAAAATGCCCTTTTTTGCAGCAGTAAAACACTGTATGTATGTTGTTGCGTTCCTGTTAGCTTACTAAAATATTTTATTAATAAGTACCTTGAAATTTCTAGCATTTACAATGAAACGCATGTGTGCATGTGACCTTCAGTTCCATAGGCAAAGTCCATTGTACTTTATATCAATGTCCTATATAAACTTCTATTCAAAAAACAAGTTGAAACAGGCATTTAGACTGCTACAGTAGTTGGAAACACAATGTATACTCCATGCCAGCCAGGAAACATAACACATTTGTTTTTAGAACTGCTGACTGCCCCTTTTTATCCCCAAGTCCAAGGAAGTGCCTGCAAGAAGCTACAACTGTGAGTGAGCGCTGGCCTGATTAAACAGAAAAAACCATGCTATTAATATGTGAAGTTCAGACAAACAGCTGATGGGGGCTCTGATGATCTTGTCAAAGAATGTCCATAATAAATCCATAGATTTGAAATCTATTTGTCAAATCCAAAGATTGGAAAAAATGCTATAGTGAAGTTGCAATTGGCAGACTGTGTTGTCAATTACTGAGGGCAACAATTTGTACTTGAAATTATAGATGGTTGGAGTACTCATTTGCATCCTTATCCTGGCGTGAGATCATTTGAACTGGGAAATGAGAGGAAAAATTTGCTGGTCTAAGATAGAGAATACCTTAAGGTACTTAGCATCATTATACTCATTACACAATTCAGTGTATTGCTACTAATTCTTCTGGGAGTAGCTTCAGTTTCCTTTCTGCAGCACCAATTTCCTTGGCCAGGTTAAAATAATCCTCAAGTGACTCACTCTGAAGACTTCACTACAACCTGGACAAAACATCAGCCATTGGCTGGTGAAAGAATACGGATTGCTGAATTTCAGCTACTGTACTTAAGAGAAAAGTGGCTACAAATTAGCCCAAGCCACAGCCTATTTTGGTTAATGCTGCATGACTTCAAACAATCCTCAGCAATACTTCAACAAAACAATGGGTCAGAGCAACAGACTAGTTCCTTTGACCTGGGATAACTGTGAACAAAAACCATAGCTATTCTTTGTCGAGTACATATATCCATTTCTGTACATTTTACTGCTGGGGAATTCATAAAAAAAAATTACGAAAAAAAGCAGGGACTGTTAACCTCTCCATGTCAACCTAGTAGCAGCGCTATCACAAAGCAGGGAGTCCTCCAGTCCCTTAATCACTGCTCACTATGAAGGGTCACCACTGTCAGTGGTCGTGGACCAAAAGGTATCAATAAAAGTAAAATGAGACTGAAAACATTCTTCGTCAAAAAATAGTGTTGTGGGTTGTTTTTTTTTTTTAATTTCAAAACCTGTCAGGTCCTGTACAAATAAGAAAAACTTTTAAAAAAAGATTACACTGGATAGCTGAAGTGATAACAGAGAGTTAAAGCCTGTATTAATTTCAAACCTGAAGCACTACCTGTACAGTGCCACAGTACGTTTAAACACTGTAAGGGCTCTGGAGAAAGTCCAGGCAGCTGCAAGGGAAAGAGATCTGGAATTGAAACGGGACAGGTAGACAAGTTTTTCATAGATTGGGCATTTACATATTGCCAGGCTGTGACAGTCCAAAGTCCTTCTAGTGTGGTATTTCTGTCTTTTACAACTGTTAATCCAGGTGCTCTAAAAGAGAAAAGGTGCACAAAACCCTCCAGAAGGAAAAGCTTTGTTGTGGTATGATATGCACGAGCACAACATCTGCACTGAAAATGATTAAAAAAAAAAAAAAGGAATAAAAATGAAAACAATTATGGAAAACCTGTCAAAAGATTTGGAAAAAAATGATAACAGGCTCAGGACATCTTCCAGACTATGTTTCTTAGGAAGTCTGCTAAAGTTTACCATGTTGCAAATATTTCTTTAATGGCTCTCTTTGGAGCATAGATGCTTATTTGTTTCTAAGGAAAATATTGCAAAAACCAACCAACCAAACAACCAACAAAAACAAACAAACAAACAAAAACCCCTAAAAGATTGGGTGTAAAAATATGGAAAAGTAGCAAGAAAAAATCCTACCACCCAGCTGTTCAAGAGCTGAAGAGAGTCTTCAGCTTTTGTGTGCTTTTAAGTACAGCAAACATTGAATCAATGGACAGCATGAGAACGGCTATTTGCACTGCCTTAGAGAACCGGCTGGACTTGCACTGCAGAACAGAGATGTCTTCAACTGGCAGAATGACAAGAAAGTTTGATTATGTGTTAGCTTGCAACATATTTAGCTTTCAAAGAATGTGAGCTATCCTTCCTATTCCCACAGGAATAGAGAGTTGGGACTCTCCTTGAACTCTTATATCCTCATGGATTCCGTCATGGCTCTTAATAGTTCTGTAAGAAACAGGCAGAGTTGTTCTTGATCAGCCTCCCCGAAACTGGTATCAGAAGCTTAGTCACCTTTTCACACATTACTGACATTAATGGGAATCCTGCAGACCAAAGTCTACTCTCAGTCACATCTCAGCAATGTGTTTTTACGATCTGGGTTGAAAAAGAGGATGAAAACTCACAGGAAAGTCAGGAGCTGGGTGAATTCTTCAGTCAGATGACCCAACACTGTCCCAGAGTAGTGCAATGATAAACTAGGTATTAGCAACTCCAATTAGAATAGTTAACATACATTCAGTAAGAGGGAGAAATAAAAGTGCTATAACATGATTCTAAATCATAGAATACTAAATAATAGCACAGTAAAATTTCAGAAACACGCAAAACCCATATTATTAACAATTTTCTCTGACAGTATGTGAGAAATTAAAAGAAGAGAGAAATTACAAACAACAAGTGAGAAACTAAAAGAAACTGCTTATACATGGAAAAAATATTCACTTTTGCTACTACTGCTATTGCATATGTTTAAGGTAAGTAGCCAAATCTTACACAAAAGAACATTATACAGGAAGTGGAACAAGAGTATCAAAGATGACAAAAATGAAATTTCAGTCTATGTCACTAGAGTTCTCTGAGGACTCAATACCAAACCCATACAGAACAGAAGGACAGGAAGAGTATTCTGGACTGAAGCTCAATGATTTTAAGGGCTGGAGCAATCACTAGAGTTTCCTTTGATATGCAAGAGTAAATATCATGCTGTTGACTTCTACCACAGCAGAATCACCCTTTAGTTCCTGGGAGTCATCAGCCTAGGAATACAAATCCCATGGTTCCATTCCTTGGTGATTTTCTAGACCAACCTGTCTGGAACATCATGAATCTTTCTGCATGGATCTAAGTGTCATTTACATACTTGTGCCCCTTCTCCCTTGTAGAATCTAATGCTGAAGGCTTCAAATCAGCTCCATGCTCCATCGAGCAGATTCTCATGTGGGCTGAACCACTTACTGGATATGATTTTACTGGCAATTTACACCCAATATAAAGGGCATGCCCTATGTGAAATTTATTCCAGATCGAAAGACTACAACACAGATAAAGAGGATTTAACAGCTGACTGTGAAAGCAAGGGTGAAAGCAAGCGAGGGTTTTAAAAAAAAGAACTCATATAAATAATTTCAAGTTTCTCACTTTCACGAATGTGGTGCCACTCCATAACAAATCCTAGACTTCTGCCAGCAAACACACTGAAGAGATGGCACAGAAGAAAAATTCTAGACAGTAAAAGCATGAAAGTAAAGTGGAGGCTATCATTCCATGAACTTTTACAATACTCAAACACAAAAACGATGTCAACAGCTCTCCATTTAGATCTCTTGTCTTCTAACAGTATTAAATAGCTTCCCAGATGTGGTATGTAGGCATCATATTTGCCTTCTGTGAGATACGGTCCCATCCACACTGCCATATAATGCCATTACATTTCTGTTAGATAGCTTAGAAAGCAGAGTAGGTTCCTCTGAGGCTGTTCATTCCCTCTTCCCAACTGATTTCATTTACTTCTGAGGAGCCATGTTAGCTTTTGAGTTGTACAGCAAAAGGATGAGTTAGGGCTCTTCAGCGCTACCTAGGAGGTCATGGCAGCACAAACACAACTCCTACATCCTTCATGAAGAAAGGTCAAACTTTAGCTTCTTCTGCTAAACAAAAGTATCAGTAGCTGAAAGGGCTGTGCCGAAATCCTGCCATTAAGTACACATAAGCCAGTAAGTTTATCTGTTAATGGTATTTCAGTTTGAATGGTAATGGAAACATTAATGGTATTTCATTCGAATGTATTCTCATGACATCTCACTCAGTAAATGCCTAGAAACTGAATAAAAGCAAAATAAGAACAATTTTGGTCTGCAAGTAGAAAGAAAACAATATTAAAGTTAGACAACGGAAGTTATTCCAAGTCACACTGAAGTGTTTCTTGAACATCAGAGACATCTGGGAAGCATATGTACAGGAAGCAGCTCAGCCTCAGAGAATTGTATGTTACTGAAATTAGAGAGGTAAGGAAACATCATATTAACCCTGAGTTCTGAACCTTTAGATCTTGCATACTTCTGCAATTAAATAGATATTTTCAGTGTAAAAATGCAATGTAACTTTAACAGGATAATCAAAGTTTTAGATATTTAAAATAATAATTAATGTTTATCAGATTTCAGAAAGAGGTCTAGTTTCGAAGTTTCAGATAATCAAAAACTGCAGAAGACTTTTACACTCCACACTCAGCAACTCTAAAAGATAAAAATGCAGATCATTGCCTTTAAACTGCCCTGGTACTGACTCATGATTCCAGTTGAACTACAGAAAGGCTTACCAAATGCGAATCATTTGAGTTCACAAGTAATTCTGTACGTTAACAAACTGCTTTAAAATGGACACGGCATGTTATCAGTCTCATTGATCGCTACCTGACCAGCAAAAGATCAGTTTCCTATGATTATTAGTATTTCAAAAATATATTTGATTCATAAATATATATATATAATGGCGTTAGCTAAACAGGACATTCCCTTAAAGCTACTTAAGTAATCACGTTATTAACATGATAGTTCAAGAAATAGAAATAATAAATATTTTAGACACTTAATGCAAACCTCAGCATGTTTCAATAAATCTTCTTTTATGATCAGAATATAGGAGTCGCAGATATCCTTGCTTTTAGGCGAATTTGACCTGACAGAACTTCCTCTGACGTGGCGTAAGACAGAAGCTACAGAATTATCTGCACAAGATATTCAGAGCTTATGTTAAGGAAGGAACTAAAATAAACTGAAATAATTGGACTGACCAACTAATTTTCGTAAATTTATATTGGAAATATAAACTGTTTGCCAGATAAAGCAATTTGCATTTTTTCGGAGCGAGTTAGTCCATAGTCTCCACAATATAAAGCCATAAAATGGTTTTCAAATATACTTCTAAAACGTATTGCAAGATAAAAAACAATGATTCACTTTCAATTTTGTAGTAAGGTGCTTTGATGTTTTGCAAGTCATTTTTACAAATCCTTGAGAATCCATCGAGGATTCTCATACTATTATTTGTGATCAGCCATAATCTGTGAAGCCGTTCCTGATGCTGCAAAAATGGAAATACTTAAAATCCAACCAAACTGAAAATCAGAATTGGTGTTTATTAACACCTGTAAAATAGTATATGACAGCATTCAAGACTGGCATGGTTAGAGGATCAATTTCTTATTTCAGTTAAGCATTTCTCTATGAGTTTTTTACTGAATCAATGATCTACTTTCAAAGCAATTTTTACTACATAATAATACATTCTCTAAACTTCAGGGGAGACCAATCATGATACAGACGCATTTTGGTCTTTCCTGTGTAAATACAAGTCAAACCACATCTTTTCCATAGCATGAAATTATGAGATTTTCACAGAGAATAACATCTCCATTGACACAAGTAAGAACAATTATACTGTAACAAAGAAAAGAGAATCAATTGTACTATGAATATGTACTTTGAAAATAGCAAGCAATGTGGTGTAGGCTGTACGTGTAGGTTCTTACCTACTCCTGCTATCCTTTATTTAAAGATTTAATTCCTAACAGCAGAATATTCTCAATCTTAGTAGTAAGTTCTAACTAAAGGTGTACAAATGTTGTAAAGATGAAAAAAGACATTTAGACATGCTGCTTAGACATGTCTGTTGACAAACAAAATAAAAACTGGAACAAATAAAACAAAGTTTACTTAAGCAGCGTATTCTATATAGAAACCAAAAAAAAAAAAAAAAGGAAGAAGAGATTTAAACATAACCACATTGCTTTGGTTATTTACATAATAAAAATGAAAATATGGAGACATATCCACAACTGACTGCTTTTACGATGAAGATATTTATGTCAGTATGGGGTTTATAGTTGTTCATATTTGTAACAGTCAGAATGGGTAAGCAATCATTAACTTGTCAAATAACAGATAAAAGGCAGCACTGCAGTCCAAAGTAGGTCATCTTCCACCTTATTCAGCTGATTTTCAGACTGTTTCGTCATCACTCATGTCCCAGATCTGCAACAAAAAAGGAAGTGTAATTTTAGTTTGTGGAGTTCAAATATGCTTTTAATATACCTTTATAAAATTAGTATTACTATTTAAAAGGAAGAATAAATAACTTTTATGGACTGTTGACTAGAATCAATGGACACTAACACTCAATTCAGTGTTTTTCTCTTCTTTTAACAGCCTACACACCACTCACTATTTGTAATTTTGGGGGTATTTTTTTAACATACTTTTCAGCATTTGTTCCTGACCTGTCAGTTTGGCTATTTGCTATTTATTATCATTTACAGTAAGCAGTAGAGCAAAAAACAGACATTTAGTTTTGGTTTTCTGACTTGTTGGCACATACTTAATCTGGATAATAAAATAAATAGCATACTTTACAATTTTCAAGATATTCACGAAGAACTAGTTGTTCTCCAAAATACCATTTTGCACCCGAATATTAGATCTCATAAACAGCAGCGTAAAGATGAAAAGCTAAGTGGAAGTTTGTTCTTTTTATTTGTTCTAAAAAATACTTATTGTTTTAAAAATCTACACAGATTATCTCTGCAGTTCTATATAACTGTACTTTTATTTTGCTACTTGCCAATGTTCAGTGAGCATTTGTAGATCGGGGGGAAAAAAAGTATTTTCACAGAACATCAAAGAATCTGGCATCCTTATGAACATACTAAAGTGAGGGTTATAAATTCATACCAGTTACCAGGGAGCAAAATGCATGTCCTTTGGAAAAATGCAGGGACTTGAAATCAAAACTAGTTAAAAAAATAAAATATGAACATATTCTGAATACATGCTACAAAGTTTTTCTTCTAGAGAAACATGGGTGCTCTCAAAAGGCTTTTCATGATTTTTTTGGAGGTTCAGTTCATAGCAAATACCCTCCTTCCAGTTGGCAGGGCTTGCAGTAGCTTGGGATCAGGACTAACACGGGTACACAGCTTTGAGCTGGATTTGGCTCTAAACTGCTGGGTTCTGATCACCCGGACATATTAAGCTCATCACTGCCAGCAAAAACCCACTGATATGTAGATGTTTCTTCAATATCACTCAAACCCTTCTAAAAACATTCAGAATTCAACACAACAAAATTGTATAATTAACAGAAAACTTTACAATGGAGAACACAGAGATACAGTGTTCATAGTTGGCCTGCATGTATTAGAGTTAGACAAATAATAAATACAAACAACCACATTTCTAGACAAGTGACAATGTCCTATAGTTTTAGTAAAACCTGTAATGACAAAGTGCAATATTTCTGGAATTTGAAAATATTTTGAAAAAAGCTCTTCAAATCTAACACCCCAGAAAGCAATTACTCATATAAAATCAAGCATTTCTACGCAGTACTATGCACTGTGTAAAATGAAAACTCTGAATGGCAGGATTTTCTCAGTTCCTAGAAGCGTTGCAAAATGGTGGTGTAAATCCTTATGGAAAATATTGAAGGAACAGTTTGTTTACAAAAGGAAAAAAGAGTTTTCATCCTGCCCTAGATGAGCAGCTTGGAGCTTGCCAAGGCAAACACAAATGTCCAGCTCACCAGTCAGGGTCAAGGATGTGGAAAATAAATACGAAAAACAAAATCTTTAAATAGCGTTTATGGTATGATTCAAACTGGCAATAAGCAAGAAATCCAAAGTTCAGACTGACAGTCCTTCTTTGTCTAGCCTACTCTAATTTTTGAAAACAAAGCCCGTAGATATTAACCCTCAAAAAACACTCCCCTATGACAAAGAAACACAATAAATACTTTTAAAAATGCCATGAGGCGATTCAAAGGCAAAAGTGAAAGAAGCCGACTGAGATCCCTGAAAGTCTTTATCTACTAAACAGATACACCGGGAGCAGAGCCAGCTTCTGTGCTCTGTGCTTTCCCATCACCAGTTCTGATCTGAGCAGTGTGGGTGAGAAGGCAAGTATGGTCTCTCTCTCTCTCTCTTTTTTTTTTTTAAACAAAGAAAGGCTGGTAAGAGTGCCAGTTACATCAGTGATTTTGTGATATGGAAATACTTCCATCCAGAAACTGTCTAGCTGTTCCATAGTTTCTGTAATGCTCAGAGAGCCTTTTGGCTTTACACGTGTAATGTGCAACGCTTGCATTAGTCTAACACCGTATGGTACAAAGAGCAGCTCTAACTACACTGTAATTTCTCTTTGTTGAAACTATGGGGAAGGACGCAGTTCTTTCTATTTGGCCTTAATAATCAGGGACAGGCAACCCATAGAGGGCCTCAAGTAACTTGAAGACTTACAGTCCAAGCACAGCTCCCGAGCTCCAGCACATTGCATAGCCAGCAGCAGTGCCCACCAGGTAATCTAAGCTCCTGGCTGTGGGAGAAGCACTGCTGAGCCTGAAATTGCTTGAAAAATCTCGGACCTAGCTGCATGCTCGAGCCCAGGACCCTCCTGCAATACAGCACTGGAAAACCTGAATGGTGCAAAATCTGCCTGGTGGCATATTCTCAGAGGTCTCCTAGCTCACTGCCAATGCAAGACTCAGATACGCAGCTGGCAGATTAGAAAGATTAGTCATATTAGCTTACTTCTAGTTAAAAAAAAAAAAAAATTGTATTAGCTTTAATTTTATCTAGCTTTACACAGCTAGAATGTGAAATGTACAATAAATGCTACTTCCTATCTGTGAAGCGCATCTAGTTATCTGCGTAATACCAGCATATCAGCTAATCATGGACACTGCGGAACTAAGACCCCAGAAATACAGTACTGTTAACGATAGATGGAAAGTCAAGAGAAGAGACAAGAGTGACAATTACATTATTTCCTATCTAAAGCAGACCTCTTTTCTAGAAGTCTTTTAACATAAAAATATTTGCAAAAAGACTGAAACTGAGGTTCACAGGTATTTAACCACTACGCAAACATGCCAGATGGAGGTTACGCTACTTTTTTACTTCCAGAAGACGACTTCTCTCTAGTGCAGTGACAGGGTGACTGCACAAGTGGTGCAATACAGTTTTATAAGAGGTGTTTACACTTCATCTAACTATCAGAACAGACACAACCACAGCTTTGTGGGTTGAAGCTTACTACAGGTTTCTAAAGAATAAAGTAGTACCTTAGTAAATGACATGCAGAGGGGAGAGGAGAACATGAAACAGAATGAGAAAATTCAACACAAAAGCTAACAATTGCACGTTAACCTATAGAAATCAAGCTATACAATACTGCACAGAAGTATTAAATGTCAGTACTGATAACTAAATTATAATACATCATAGGCTCTTCGTTAACAGCAATACATCTTTTCATGAAAAGACATTTGAACTACATGCTCTACGACTACGCAAACTTTGGATATTACTTCAAAACAGTGGAACTTACAGAGCAGAAATCAAGAAATACAGAAAGCCACGAAAGACAGTATCTAAATGATTGCCACGCCAAGAATCTGACACCCAGTTCAAACTGTGAATTTGGACTTTGTTTTCACTTCTCTTCAGTCCTGCAGCACACCTGGGTCAGTCAACCTAAATGCCGCTACAGGTAATGACAGGAGAAGTCATAAAATAATAAACGAGCTGTCAAAACCAATGTTGTTGGTTTTTTTTTATTTTTATTTTTTCTTTTTTTAAATCTTTTCAGATCACCTCAATGCACCTGTTTTTTCAAGTACATGCTTTTATATTCAAACTTCTTTGCAGAGGTTCTTAAATTTCAGATTCAAATTATGTCTATTCCTGATAACAGAAGAATTCCCGCACTTGTTTTCTTGAAATGACAGGTATTATTTTCTTACATAATAGGAAGAGTGGGAAAAAACCCTGTGTATTAATTTGACTGTTCACAAGTTCCCAGTGTCTGCTTTTACACAGTTGCAGATTGCATATTCAATAATCCTACTGAATAGAGAGTTTTGCACTTCCTTCCTACAACGATAACATCTGGTACACGAAATTTAACTTCCATGGTGATGGTTCCAAAATCAGTGTTCACATATGGAAACATGGCTTCACATCTTAGAATTAACATATGTAATTCAAATAGGTAACTACTGTTTGCCTTATAAACAAACTTGCAAGAATATCAATGTATCTTACGGGGATTTTCAAAAGTTTCTTGCTAGCGCGGATCTAGCAGCTATTGCCACAGAAATGGTAACCTCATTAAGAGACAAAGCAAACAACACCCCCGCGCACGACTTTCCACACACACCTGAGATAAATTTACATACACATGTATCAAATACACTCTACTTAGAAGACCTTGGAATAGCTTTATTAAGCAAACCACAGTATTTACTATGTTATAACTGCTCCACATACGGTGAAGAGCAAAGAAAGAGTAAAATTCTACAGGCAGAGACGAGGCTGAAAATCAGATGTTATGTGCATCAAACAGCACTGTTGGGTATCACATGAGAACACGCAGCTTCCCAGATCAATTAAGCCTCATCATATCTTACTTCTTGATTTAGAAATGTACTCTTACTCAGGAAAGCTAAGCAAATGAAAAAAGAATATATTCAAGCATGTGTTTAAAGCAACTTAATTATTTTACATCTATAAAATGTGAGCTTTTTGGTAGATACTAGGTTAAACGTGTTTTTATTCTATGCTCAACCAGAGAGACAATATATCAGAACTTGTGGCAGTCTCACTTACCTTACAAAATATGTGTATTTGTGTATCTAAATACACAGTACATTTAAATGAACTAGACACAACAGGCTGCATTAACAGTCCTTGTGTAGTTTGTTCAATACTCTTCCTGGTCCAGCGACTGCATCTTTCAGGAATGGCAGGAGAAATGAAATTGCAACTTGAAATTCATTAAATGTATGCAAGTTCCAACATGTAACTTTTTCAAACTTTAGGGTACAGACTGAGGGATGCTAATTATAAAGTTCGGCACTCTCCTTTCATCTTGGATACTTGATGCACAGCACGCACTACCCTTCATCTTGCTGAAACTGAAAACAAACTTCTAGAATTCTGCATATTTAACACGTACTTACCCATCCCCCTTTCCCACAGGAAAAAAAAAAGCTGTATGTGAACAACCAACACGAACAATATTCTACACTAATGAGAGTATTTAGCTTTGCTCGGAAGTTATACCTAGATGCATGACAGTGCCTGCGTAGCGCACTCTACAGTAAAGTACCTCCTTTGCTATCTAAGAAACTAAGGTAATGCATCTAAATAAGGATTCACTCTTGCTCACAGTGCAAATAGCTTATCCTACAGTAATTGCAGTGGTTCCCCCACAACTACTGGTCACCCAATCCACACCTATCTGTTCTGCTCCAACAGACTTCTATTTCCGCAGCAGGATATAGCTAATTTTTTTCAGAAGTGGCTGCTTACTTGCTATAACAAAACTACAGCTAAAATCAGTTTTGTTTTACCTTACAGTTTAAGCCATAGACATTCATTAGACTACATTTAACAAAACGGGACATCCCTGCAAGAGGTACAGAAAACCCTGAAAGAGAGGATACCCCGGTGTCAGAAATCATTACAGCCATCCCAAAGGAAACTATTTCCAATTAACTACAGACTTTGAGATACTTTTGACTTTAGCTGATGCAGATAGTATATACTTAAACACACACAAAAAGAAATTAGTCTAAATACAAAATTCAAAGGCTTATGAAAATTGCTTTTCTTTCTTCAAGTTGCTTTATTTAAATAGCAGGTCACAAAAATAGTGGATATTTTTTCCAGATCCCTGTACACAATGGTCGTATCCTAGCTAGCTCACACTGCTGACAAATTCCTGGCACCCCTGCTACCTACACAAGTTCTTTTTTTTTTGTCTCAGCTAGAAATTTCACAGCCCCTCCTGTCCGAATAGTTTACTGCCTTGCAATAACATTCAATTCCAACTTCGTGCTTTTGTCTATGATGGTGTCCCTGACTGGTGCTTGTTGCCCTTCCAAAATTCTGTTTTCAGCCCATAACCACAGCTTAAAATCTAGGTCAAGGTCATGAGGCATCCTCATTTTGATTGCAACCCACAGCAACCATTATTCTTTATGTTTCTCTTGCATGCAATTCTCCTGAATATATCCATACTTCTCACGTGGCGCCACTTCTCATACAAATTGCAAACGTTACCCCTCTCCAAGTCACCCCCTTGATTTCCATCTTGCCAACTGCAGTATGTTTAAGAACCTCGTGATCACCTTTTCTGGACATCTCTTCTGATTTGCTCTCATGTCCTCTAGTGGTAGACTTGTTAGTGCTAGGTTAATGGTTGGACTAGATGATCTTAGAGGTTTTTTCCAACCTAAATGATTCTATGATTCTATCAAGCTACATATGTCCAGCATTTGATATTCTATCCTTTTACTGTATTTAATTTTTGTACCCTTTTTTTTTATTGAGCACCTGGTATTCTAGGAGTTTGGGACCTAGGGAGAGAGGGATCACAGCCTTTTTCTGAAAACGTCCTCTTCCAAGATGGGCATTATGCTTTGATCAAACTACCTACGTTTACTGCAACAGTTGGCCAATACGCAAATTCAGCCAGCTCCTTAGCACATGATCTTAGTCGGCTCATACACTTGAAGCCAGACTATTTTCTAAGCATCCTGCAGAACCGGCACCTGAAGACTTGACATACTTTCAGAGATACATTTGAGTAGAAAAAGGAAAGTAAACACTACAACAGGATTTTTTTTGTTTACACTGTAAACTTCTAGGTTGAAAATATTTTTAGTACCTTCTATTTTTCAAACAGATATACAAAGAATAGTACTCGACAGTAACTAGTACTTTCTGTTTTTACAGTAGTTTTCCTAGGTGTTTCAATGGACTACTATATGAAAACATTCGTAAAAATTTTTTTTACATGACTAGAAGATACTGTAACAGTCCAATAAAAGAAAAAAAATGCATACAAGGGTGGTTTTTTTTTTGGCTACAAAAATGCCTCAGACACATTTCCTTCAATTGTTTCTTTTTGTAGCAGGAAAAAACAAAGCAGAGAAGCAAGCAAATACAAAACCAATTTCTCTTCCCCCTCCAAAGTAAGATAACCTCCAAAAGTGCTTTGGAGCTGCAAAGGCCATTTTTCAGGGCACAGCACTTGAGTTGTTGGAATGATGTCTACCTATGGGGACAGTTTCTACAACAAAGTCTTTTCCTCAGGCTCTTAAAAACTGAAAACAAATAAGTGTAAAAACAACCCCCCACCCCCATCAAGCAGATGTGATGATTCCCATTGTCGTATTTTGGTATGGGATTTGAAACTTCATTTTACTACCACCAAAAGGCAACTATCCAAACAGAATGTGTTTGAATGAAGCCACAACTAATTTAAAATACTCTCATAGCAATGATTAGCTCTCATATAAATCCTTTGACTGAACTGAAAAAAAACCCACCATAGTATACAATAGTATACGTTCAAATTCTTTCATCATCTTCCTCCTTTGATGAGACTAGATTTTACAGTTTTAAACATAAAAAGATGTATAAGTCTACATTCATTGAATTTCTAAATCCTGCAAAAAATTCACAACATAGATGCAAATGCACGTTTACTTTAAAGAGTTTCATGAACTTGTACAGGAAATACAAATCATATGCATAAATGGATCTGTCAGAATAATTATCACCATCTACACATCCGAGTCTATGCCAGTCCAGCTACACAGACTTTGTTTTGCTGTAAATCAATAGCTTGCCATATTCCACTAAATCTGTTTAAGTCACAGGTGATGTGTAACTGCTATCTAAGACCTGTAAATTAGTTTTCAGGTCATACAGAGTCAAACATTTCACAGTTACTATGATTAAAAAAGCAGCAGCAGTTTTACGATACAAGCTATTCAAGTGACTTTCAGAGGTAAACAATTCAGAGAAACCATAAAGATTATAAAACTTGATACTTAACATATGCTCATGTTGCAATATGGGCTCACAGAATCACAGACTGAGCTAGCCTGGAGGATACCTGTGGAGATCATTTTGTCCAATCGTCCTCTCAAAGCATGACCAACTAGATGGGGTTGCTCAGGTCCTTCACCAGCTGAGTTTATTTCTAAGATTTCACAACCTCTCTAGGAAACCTGTTCTGGCATTTGATCATGCTCATGCTGAGTTTTTTTCCCTTTCTTTCTAACTGGAATTTACTCCATTGCAACTTGTGCCTGTTGCCTCTCATCCTTTCACTCTGCACCTCTGTCTTCTCTGTCTATTCCCATTAGGTAGTTAAAGAAAACAATCACATATTCTTCCCTTAGTGTTCTTAAACCCAAACAAATCCAGTTCTCTCAGCCTGTACGCATCACATGCTCTAGGCCCTCTAATCACGTTTGTGGCCCTACACTGAGCTCATTCCAGTACACCAAGTCTATTCACTTAGTCATCATCTGAAAGATTCAAAAACTTCTTGTGAAGCTTACCAATCTACCAATTGTAAACAGATATCCTTCATAAAAACAGCGCAATGTTAAATCGTATAATCGTATATTCATATAGAACAATTTCTTACTTGAAAAATCCTAAATTTGAGAATTTTACCTAAAA
>VXAL01012510.1:107841-121452 GCA_013399475.1 Chauna torquata
AAAAAAGATGACTTACAGATCACTCTAAAGAACTAGAGACAAATACCACTGCCATTTGGGCTGGCATGTAGTCCCACCATACATCTGGCTAGGCTATAATGCAATTTTAAAGCTTGTGTGTGGATGTACACAGAAGTAAAAACACTCCTACAATTATATACATTTCTGTTAGCTTTGTGTAAACAAAATTACATGATGTGATAAAATTAAGGTGACTTTGAGGTAAGAACATTTAACATTTTGAATAAGCAGGTGAAGTGAAGTATGGGGAGAGAGGGTAAGATCAAGGCTCCATACAGCATTAACTGGCACGTTTTGGTTGGCAGGGGAATGCACAGCACGCAGGAGCAGAAGTCTTTGAACTTTCAGGTTCCTATCAAAAAAGGACAGTATATAAAGAGAACCGCCACCTCAGTCCCGAAGAGTTAAGGACCATTCAAGCAGGGGAATGTAATCAAAGAGGGTATCTGTAAGAGGACTGGCTGAAGTCTAGCTCCAATCTTTGCAGGAAACTCAGTAGATAATTGTAAGTCAGGCAGATAAAAACAGCCCAGCACTGGCTGACTGAAATACATACATTTTTTAATTTAGAAAGTTCTTTGTAACTCTCTTCCTCCACCCTCTCTTTTTAAACTCCTGTTCTTCCTCACCTTGTTTGTCAGCATCTCACACCTACTTTCCTCTTAGGCAGATTTTCTACAACTCCTTAGGACCCCTTCAAACACCTTCCCAATACAACAGCCTCCATCGCTTATTCCCATACTCAGTAACTTGACATCGTTAAGACCACTCTTACTTTATACAGTGAAAGGCAACTCTAGAAACTGTCTGCTGCCAGTAGTTCTCCTTTATCTCTGAACATAAGATTAAATCATCACATGAAACGAGAATCATCTTTGTCAGATTAGCTCACACCCATCACATTTTTATGGATATGCCCTCTACCATTACCATCGTCATAATGCTTCTTTATAGCACCTGCATGGCTGACAGGGCAACACCTTCCTGACAGGAACAAAAGACTCATCTACCACCTTTTCAACAGCTTAATGATGCTAAATTACAAAGGCACGGTTCTATTCACCCAATAAACCAGATAACCATTATCTTCAAAAGAAATTCAGACTATAACTAGATGGCTAGTCAGACTTGGAACACATTTCTGGATGCGCATTCTGACAGCCTGTGTAAAGATTAAATCAGCTTCCATGAGTGGTGACTCTTCACGAAGACAGAGATTTGGGGTGGAGGGAAGTTTGATTATTTGCAAACCATGTTGTATCACGAAGGGAGACTGCCAATTGTTACGAAGACCCTTCAGAACTGGAAAAGTTCCTCATCTATTTTCAAAAAAGCCTCCAATTCCACAAGTAAAAAAATGTCCACAGAAATTCAAGAAGTTGTGCTGGCTGATTGAACTGCATAGGCCAATTTCAGATGAGACAGAGAATTCTGTAAAAATAAAAAGCATTATTGGAAAGTTACCTAACTCATATCTGAGTCAAGTCTCAATCCTATGCCTAAGGTATTTTCTTGTTTAATCAACTGCATTCCATCTTGACAAACTGAAGCTGGCAAACACAAACCAAATATGCATTATTCTAAATAATTCTGAAGTCAACACTATGGATCCTTTTCAGCTCAATTCCCATTATCAGAAAACAATATTTGGCAGAAAAACTGAAAGATTTCCCACTTGCTGTTACGTCATCTTACATGCACATTTTGCACGCATCTTTAGTATAAAGATATTTCCTCTAGTGTGCTGTATATAACACATAAGTAATAGAAAACTTGAAAAACAATCAAAATATTATCTTACTACAATTTTGATTTATCCAATGACCTCACTGATCTCATCATTGCTTCCATGGAGATACATGTGGTGTATACACAACATTTCTATCTTGTGGAGGAGGCACGAAGAAGTTACAGAAAACTTTCTCCTCTCTCATCTTACACAGAAAGAATTCTCTTCATACAGTTAGACACTAAAATAATTTCTGAAGACACCAGCTGAAACTAAGTGAATAAAGGAAGATGGTTTGCAGTCCTAGAATGCATAAATGATACTGCAACAATCAGATTTTCATTTCTTGTAATGCAGTTCAAAACCTTAGAAAAGATAAGTATTAGAATCTTGCAAGCCAGTTTTCCCCCACAATTATTACTGAAATCTTACATGTCACTTTTCCCATTATGTTACAAATTGCATAAAATAAATATTACATACAAAATTGCAAGCATCAATATAAAAGTACAACTATTAAAATATTTAGCTATTGAAGGCAGAGATGCTCTAGAAACACAACAGGTAGATAAGGTTTACAGTTTAGTTCTACTAGAACCTTTTTGTTTCGAGTGGACAGAAAATTAACATGAGGAAGCACAAGATGCATCAGTAAAAACAGACTTCTACAAGCACACTGCCTCACTCTTACAGTATTTGCTATGCCCATGCACCACACAATTTTCTTTATAATATAGGCAACCTCAAATTCCCTTAAAAACCAACTTAGTGACTCAGGAGAGTTCTGAAACCACAAATCCAACCTAGTTTCAGTTGAAAATTTGTACAAGCATCAGAATTGTTTTATGATAACCACTTCCATTAATATGGAACTGAACCAACAAGAATTTTGATTATACTGTACACAGTTTTCATGCTTGGAGGGTCTTGCATGACCTAGGATTCTGTAACCCTTTTCAAAATTGCTTTAGATTTTCTGACCACAATTTTAACATCTGTTGGGCTAACAGATCTTTTGTGAATACTTGTATGTGCCCAAGCTATGAAATCTCCTTATCCAATTCTCTCATTTTTCCTTTCTTTATATCTATCTGTCCTGCTAGATCTGCTTTAACGAAGTGTTGGCCTTTTTCATTTCCAGAATGCAGTGAGAAAGTAATGCTTTAACTAGCTCCTGACTGTAGACGAACCATATTTGAACCTCATGGCACAAAACTGTTCAAAGATGACACAACCATGCCAAGTGATTTGTTTCTCTGAGTACAGCAAATTTGTCACCAATTCAAAATCAAATTCATTCCATTGCACTTCAATATTTTGGAGCCAGTGATCCGAAAAAGAAGAGCAATAAACTCAGCCCCTCCAATGTACTCTATCTGGTACAAAATCTTTTTATTACAAGTCGATTTAGTCTAGTCAAGACCAGCAAAGCACTGTTGCTTGTAAGATTTCTGTAGTATCACAGTAACACCAACTATGCAGCATGCCACACTATGGAGCTCTGTAACGCAGAGTACGTTGCAGATGTGCTGCAGTAAAGGCTTCCAATTGCTTACAAGCCAAACAGCTTGTTTTGGCTCAGAATGCTCTTGGGACTACTTTGATCTTTTTGCCTGTTATATGAATGCAATTACACTGAGTTTATGGGATCAATAGGGACCACAGAAAGAACATGTTAATCCAGCTGTGAGTGATGGAGGGAGAAGCTATTTTTAAAAGTCTGATTGCAGGGCAGCAAATATAGTTAATATGTTTTCAAAATGGGAATATAAACCAGGGCAGCTAAATGAATTTTTCCACAAAATCCATCTTAAAACAAGCAACAGGTCTCCTGCACTATGAATGCACACTTTACCTCTTCGTGGCACTACATTATATTATCTTAAAAATAACATTTTCTTTCATTTCACCACCAACTCCTCCCCCAAAGAAAGACCTGGAACCTATTTATGAGGTTGTCCTGCATAACTTTGAACAATTAAGTGTTTAATTCAAACACAAAATTTTAAAATACGGCACGGCCTGCATACCTTCTCACACTGCAATTCCCAGCAGGTTGTGTAAGCCAAGGGATGTCAAGCTACAACAGCAGTCAACTGAGACATATCCCCAGGACAACAAACTGCAGCAGAGAGCAGTGCTGCCATTTCATCAGACTGTGCTTTTCCTTTTGTGCCGAGAGGACCAGGCTCAAGCAGCAGTTTGACAATGTGCTGTTAGTGATGCTTTCTTTTCAGATGATATTCAAAACCAAGGTCACACTCATTTATAAACATTTAAAATCACGTCACATTTTAAAAAAATTATCTTCTTTTCAGTAGTGAACGATCCTTTTATTTTACTCAGTTTAAAAAGCTCTTCAACTCCTTACAGAACTTACAATAAACGGAAATTAAAAGGAAGAGGTGATTATATCTATTGCACAGGGGAAAACAGAAGACTTGATATAAACCAACACATAAAAGTTACTCTTACAAATAATTGAAACATTAAGCTATCACTTTCAATTCCTTTTTCAAACTGAAAAAAATTCTGAGGATCACTCTCAAAATGTTAATTTAAATGTTTGGGTCTAAATTTGAGAAACCTGACATTGCCTTGAATAACTACATTGTAGGTCTCAGGCAGGCAAATGATTTTATCCAAAATAAACACCTTACAAGAACATCATCTTTTTATTTTGGCAACATATGATCTTGATCCCTAAATACAAATTTTGTTTTGTGTAAATTAGTATACTTATGCTGCACTGTGCTCAATAAAAAGCTGCATTCTGGCCTGCAGCTCCATACATATTCATGTCTTTCTTAACTGTTCTGACTTACACCAAACTTCTACTAATATTTTTGGAATATCCTTATAAAAAATCAGTGCTGTATTCACCTATTGTTTAAGACAGAAGACATTTAAAAAAATAAAAAATAAAAAGAAAGAGAGAAAGAAATGGTTTTCCTAGGAGTAGTATTCTTCCAAAGCATCCTGACTGCAAGCACTGAAAATGATGCAGTTTTGTCTTTTCTATCGAGCTGACCACATCTATGAGATTTAATTTTCAAATGCTTCCTACTCTATCACAAAATTTATCTAAAAGCTCTTATGTAATTCTACTATTTCTTTTCTAGCATGATAAATGAATGAATTAGAATGCTACTGAAATGGTTCTCTCTTCTCATAACAGTATAGAAAACTCTGTTATAACTAAGAACTGAGGTTTTGATTTCCTCCATATCAGAGATGGATGCTTTTCCCCATTTATTTGTTTATTTTTTACTACTGGTATCAGGAGATATTTTCTAAAGAGCTAAATCAGAATTTGAGTCATATTATATCCAGCTTGTGGGTCTAAGACACTATAAAACTAACAACATTGGAGAAAAGGAGTTTCAAAAGACAAAGTTTGGTTTCTTCGTAACTGTAAGTGGGGAAGTAGTAATTAAGTACCAGTCATTTCTGCTTTTGAAATCCTCTCCTTTTTTCTCCTCTCAGTAATTCAAGCCATCTTGGATATTAGATTAAATTCTGCCTTTCTTTGAGGTACACATCAAAATGATTTTAGACCATACCATAAACATTTGTAACATCATCCTGTCTGTCCAGAGGTCCTTGGTAAAGCCCACATCATCTTATGCTTTAAATTCCCCTAATTTTCTCAACATTCCGAGAGTTATGCTGATTACTTCAATCCCACTCAAAGCACAGATCTATCATTTAGGTCTGTTATTTCAACTACAAATCTTTTTTATTTTCTCTCTCTCTCTGTTGGCAAAATATTCTCCCATGTATCACAAACTCCTTGTCTTTGACTGTATGCTATTTCCCTGAATAGCCCAAGCCATCTCCTCTCTTAAGTTACGGACTATGTGTCATTCTGCCATTAAGGAAAGCGTTGGCTGTTCACTCATCTTTTTATCAGTTACCACGGGGCTTTCTCCCACACCGACCTATCCACAAGGGATACATTCTCAACCAAAATTGTATGATAACACATTGATAACTTGTTCATTTATATTCCTCAAAATTAAATTCACCACTTTCAGGAATAAAAGAAACAAGTGATGGGCTACAATACAATTTTGCTGTTGAAGTAGAATTTGTGAGTACAGCTTCAAACTACTAATGATAGGATTTTAATTTGCGGGACATTAAAACAGAACATTAAAAGCAGGAACTATTTTCTTTCTTAGCCCTCCACACAACATGTAATATAAAGATCCAGTCTAGTTTGACTGTAAAGATGAAACAAAGTTTTCCTTTGTCTTCAAGTTATGAGCTGTTTCTTCCATTGATAAGACTATGTAGTTGACAGAACTTGGCACAGGCAATCTTTATAAATTATCCAGCTATATCTGAGAGAATAAGCTAGCTCAAACAGTGATTTTTATAAATCAGTGTTGTTTTGCTAGTACACTCTTCAGATAAGGCAAGCTTTCAAGAGAGAGGAATAATATTCCTAGCCATTTATATTTCACCTAAATGAAACCTTATTTTAGAAAAAATAATTCCTCCTTTCTCTAACACAAAATGTAAATGCCATAACTCCCTTCAGGGAAATTCCATGTTGCATCTCTGTTCCAGCAAATGGTTGACTGTGGAATCAGGTATGAGGCTCCTCTGAGGGGTATGTACAGGCAATGGGCACAAGTTGCTGCAAGAGAAATTCTGGTTGGACATAAGGCAAAACTGTCAAGTGGCAGCGGGTAAGCACCAGAACAAGCTGCCCACAGACACAGCTCTGCACGGAGGGCCAAGCTGGATGTGATGCCTTCCAGAGCTCTTTTTCTGACTGTATTTTCTATAATTCTGTAATATATCGAATAACTGGTAGTTAGGTGTTATAATTCAAATTGTATCAATATTATGATGTTACTCAGATGACTAAGCTATATCCATCATGACCAATTAAATCCTCTAATGGGTTTAGCATCATAACTACATCTTATTTGCTTTGAAGGCTTCTTTGTTGGTAGGGAAAAGGGATTACTAAGGGAAAGAAGGGATGGCATTTCTTTTTTGTGTGCTGCTCAGCATGCACCATGGTGAAGTTCTACTCCGAGCTGAAAACCCTAGGTAGCAAAATTTTAGCCAAATACGGTCTAATCATTTTAATACAAATTATCCATACTTATTAACAAATACATGCTTTACAATTATTCTTTTGAAAGTCATAGAACTGTTTCTTAGTTCAAAGGGATTCTGAAAGACTAAATGATTAGCTCGTGTAGTCTGACGTAGTCATTTCCTGGCAGTCTGATATCTAGGTATTGCTGCTCTGGGTGATTTTGGTGATGTAAGGGAAGTTGCTGCTCACAGAAACTTCTGTATTCCTTTGTCTTTGTAGTAATACAGCTAAATCAAAATTTCAAGAACAAAAAAACCTTCCCTAACATTAAGCAACAATACTGAGGGATTAAAAATAAAACATTAACAATCAAATCCCAGGTTTGGATCTGTGTGCTTCATGTTCTAAGGTTGTTTCTTCAGAGTGTTCAATACTTCAAATTCGCTACCTTCACAAACATTCTCTACTACCAGATAGACGTGAGACACATAGGAGAGTAGGTAGCCTAAAGGAAACAGGTCTGCCTTGGAGAAAAGACTCTCCGCATCCAGTTTGCCAGCCTACCTCAGCAGATAAATCACTCTTCAGCCACTGTCAGGACAGCCCAATTTTCTCGCACTGGAAGCCACACCTTCAGAGGAGGCAGATGGTCCAGTCACACATCTATAATAACTTATCACAGGACCAACAACCACAGTGACCACACTATTCAGCATGCTAAACCTAATCTTATTTCCCTCAGAGCTTTTATTGGTACTCTCCTGACACTAGTGACTTTTCTGCTCCTTGTCTTATTTCTTTTGACAGCAAAAAGTTCCCAGTCACATCGGTTACACAGCACCAGCCCTCAGTTTCATTTGCATCCTGTGGATATCACTCAAGAGCTCTAAACTTATATTCAAGAACCTCCACACTAAAGCAAAATTCTGAGCAGAGATTCTCAGATTCTTTCTGAGTCACAATGACAGGAAAAGTGCTGTGGTCATGAATAAACATCACTGGGTTTTCTTACTTTGTTTTCATATAAAGCAAGGTTTGCTCTTATGGCCACATAAGTACTGCCTCCAGGGAATTAGAAAAACTAGAAAAATCAGAAGACTGGAAGTGTTTTTATTTATACAAAGCCTAAGGTGCTTCTTAAAAAGTTAAAGTTCTTGAGTAAACTGTAAAATGAAGAGAACACAAAGAGCTAACATATTTTTGCACAAATTGAAAAACTCCTCTACCAGTCGGGAACAAGCTGGAACTTGCACGGGGCCCTGCACACACTGGCAAACATCTTAATTGTTCAGAGCAGACAAAGTCTGTTTAGTCATGTCTGCTGAAGTGGGAAGGATATTACAACACATCTGTGCAGTCTGTTTCCACATAGGTCAATCAGTTCTTGAAGCTTGTTTTTAAACCACTTTCCTCCAGCCAGAACACTACACATACGGACACCATTACACAGGTTGGCCATACACCTGGCTAACAGACAAGTAATCTTTTAATAGAAGCTCACAAATGAGCAATCAAAGAAACAATCTCAGAATCCTAACAGACATGCAGTGCCAACACAGTTACACTAGCGTCTGGGAGGGATTTTGTAAGAGTCTAAGTATGCCTCAGTGCAATTTCAAAACAAGTACATTCAAAGTTTCAGTGCCCACTGAGGACAGCAATAATATATTTAAAATACACAGTGAACCACAGCATGGCAAACAGGCAGCAGCTGAAACTGGTAGATGAATTCAAATTGGTTTCTTCATTTAAAAAAGGATGGGGTGGGTAACACAGGATTCTTTCTAAGACACTCTAGCAAGTTTTTTATCCCTGTTCCAAAACAGCCGAAAGCTATTCACCTACACTACACGGTGCATGACACAAATAGGTATTTAGAAATAGCATTGAGATGGAACTCATGTAAATCAGCTGTGCAAGGAACAAGTGCAGTTTTCTGCTTTGCAAACAACCAGATGTTCTCCTGCTTTGGCAGTGGTACCTCAGTTTTCAACACATAGTCCTTCTTCTACCTGTATTTCAATAGTGGAAGGAAAGGAGTTTTAAGATGGAACTAAAGCACTGACTATGAAATGACATGTGAAGTGCCACCTCTGTAGAGAGCAGCTTCACAATGACCTTCTCGATGTGGGTCAATCTTGCCCCACAAGACTGGAATGCATTAAGGTCCAGAATGCCAGCAAAAAGATTATACAAATCCATACAAAAATTAGTATACAAATCTAACTGCACTTGGATCTCTCTGTCTCCTCTAGGGTGGTATGGCTCACAGAGCCTAAAGGTATATTGATTCTGTTGTGAACAGAGAAGGGCCAGTGTGGAGCCATGAAGAAAAGTTATACGGAAATTTTTTATGTATGGAAGTACATACTCTTCCCTTCAGTTTCATTTTGTGCTGTGAAGACTCTTTAGCCTTGCAGGTGAGACAAGAAAGCCACCATATCAGGTGGTAGTTTAAGTTACTTTTTATGTATTTTAACAAATTATGAATTAATAAATACAATTAAATGTAACAAATGGTTTAAGCATATTTTAAATTCCAAACCTTAAGAACAGAAAACTACGTCTAGGCTTCATGGCCCATTAATAACTGAGTAGGATTTGGTTTTCATAAGGCAAAAAAAGCCCAAAAGATCAGGTTCAATAAAAAGAATGATATATCTCCACTGATGTCTCCAAGCTGCAGTCAAGTTCTAATCTGGGCAATGATAACATCAATGACATTAGCTTAGAAACAATTGCTCTTTGCTATATTTAGAGCAGCCAATCAAAAAGGGATTTATCTCTAGACTAGTATTTTTCCCACACAGAAGAAAAATGAAATTCACATGGAGACCACGTACAAAGCCAGGCAGGCACATCACATTATTTGTTCTAAGGGGAAATTTTTTTAAATTACGATGGCATTGCTGTTAACAAGAAATCATAAAACAACAAATTATTCAAAAGGCAGAACAAGTTCCAAGTTGTTCCAGCTATTAAAGTTCACGCACAAAGATTATAAGTACCATAAAAACTTACGGAAAACTATACAGCGAGTCAAGGTTTATTAAAAAACAATGAGAAATGGGATAATTATTGCATTTCTTCATGCTTGTGAACTGGACTCAAAGAATATCAGATGAACAGGACAATGCAGCAGTGGTGATATAGTTATGTTCCTTGGATTATACCGTATGATATGCTTAAATTAAAAAAGGTAATATTTGTTGTTTTGAGAAGGTGGGGTTGTCACCTCCATTTGTAGTCCATACCAAAAAGGTAAGTTATATACATCGCAAGAAAGGACAGCACCTAAGTTGATGAAATCAAGAAGTAAGGAGATTTAACAATAAATATATCTAGGTTGTCTGATTATTTCTGATGACTCCACAAAAAAATGACTTTAAGGAGATTTATCAGAAGTGCTTCATAGAAACTGAGATTAAAAAGGTATTAACTAGGGTTCTAATATCACTACAGACTGGGAGCCTTTTACAGTAAAAGAAAGGTGTCAGCTGACAGCAGTGGTGAGATGACAGCTCAAAAGAAGACTGACGAAGTAAAATGATTTTTAAGACAAACTGAAAGTTAGGTCATAATGCTGGGATGGGTATATGTCAAAAAGCTTATAGGGACTGATAACATAAAGAACAAAGAGGTAGCAGAATAAAACAATTCCTGAAGACAAAACAAACGCTGGACAAAGTGGACATAGTCTGAAGGGACAGCACCATATGGAACTTAATGAAAAAGAACACCCTGGATGTGAAAAGAAAATGTCACACTAACATGCTCCCTGATACAAAGTAGGCTTCAGTGTTGAAATTACTTTTGCCTGAAGAATTAGGTTTTTCTCTGGAAGTGTCCAAACAATGATCTAGTCCAACTTCTTTAAGTAATATGGAATAAAATGATTTTTGAAGTTTAAAAACCAGATTAAACAATATAGGTATCTCATGACAGCTCTGATCGTAACAAACTTTTTTTTTTTTTTTTNACAGCATGGAACTCAGCTGACCAAGTACGGACAGACCAGCAGTTGTCATCATGATAAATAACTGCCTCAGAGTTGGTTACTGAACTCATATTCCCAAGGGCTGTACAATGGGAATTCCAGCCTCCTTCTCAACCCAGTCCTTTAAAATTGCTTTGTCTGTTTTGGCCCTAGGCAGCATATTAGAAATGATAAAAGTAGTTCTTTCATACTCAAAGCAAGACAGTTCGATTGCCAGTGTCAACATGACAAAGCGCTTATGGCTATAGGAGTCGGGGGAGGAAGCAGAAATGGAGGGGCAATGGGGAAAGCTCTGTAGTTAACACTAGGCAAGCAGGAACAGAATTTTTCTCTCCACTGGAAGCCTGAACTTATCCCACAGTATTTTTTACCTTCTGTATGTTGACTAGACTCAGAATTGTTGCTCTGGCAGTAATTACAAATCAAATTCATTAAAATTATTGTTAAAACATAAAGATGAAGGAATGTCACTGGAAACAATTCTATGTCTTTGATATACATTCGTGCTTATTTAATCTGGGCATTTTCTTTCTTCAGAAACAGTGAAAACGAACCTGCCACAAGGAAATAAAGAGAATTTCCTGAGACAAAATCAAAATCCTATTCGTTATGCTGACCTACATATACATGGTAATGAGATGTTCTTCTCCTGCAAAGTTACAGTGAACAAGTGTTCAGCTTCAGCAGTAGAATACTGTTTTTTCACAACACACAAGTTTGAATTAGGGACAGATTCACTGCACATAACCCCAACAGACTGTAGGGGCTTATTACAGCATGTCGGATATCCGCACTGCACCAAATAAGACTTTTCAAACATAATATTTAAAATCATCACCAAGATATACATAAATATTCATCAAAAGCCAGAATCAGAAGTCCAAACATTTAATATTGATGAATTATTCCATTAGCTTTAAAGAAATATGTATAATTGGAGACATTATAAGATCTGTAGAGAGCACGTTTCAGGAATTTGCAAAACTCATTGCGAGTTCATAACACTACAATGTCAGTTTGAATTTTTAAATGTTTTCACTCCAGCTGTTATTAACTTTTTATGAACAGAATATGCTCTAAGGAATATAGCCAAAATATCCTAAAGAAAAGTCCAGGTAACTTCCAGTTTAAGATCTTACACTTTACATTTACATGATGTGCATATACTTACTGAAAATGACAAAGATTTTCTGCCATGGTATAAAGACTGTGAATTCAAAAACAACATTAGCTTGAAGAGCCCTTTAAGGTAGTGCATAGCATGCGGTAATCTTCAATTTAATTTTATTTTATGTACAGTAAGCTTTCACATGCTTTATTTATAAACTCTTATTTGGCAGTTTCAATTATTCTATTCCCTAGTGCTTCTCCTTTTTTGGACATCTGTTTGTTCATATATCTTGCCCCAAGGCAAATCAGCTGTCTTCACAGCTGAATGAAATTCTGTTCTCTGGCTCAAAGAGAAACATTTCTTTTTTTGTTTAACTAGAAAGAAGCCAGTCATCAACAAGCAGAAATTCTTACCTGTTATCTGGGTTTTGGGATGCTAAGAACATTCTTCTCCCCACAAATATCTGTATACCTTGACTTTGAAATGAAAAAAAAATAAGCTTGTCTACCATGGGTTTTTGAGTCTGTCTTTACTATCTTTACTAACATTAGGCCTTCTCCTAAACATCTTGTAACAATGAGAGGTAGTTACTGGAACTAACTTCTTTTAGGCAAATAGTTTTCACATAACTATGCCAAGGTTTCTGGGGAGAAAAAACAAAACAAAACAAACAAAAACAAAACAAAAAAACCCACCCAACAACAAAAATCCAGAAAGTTTTTTACATCCTCACTATCGCTTGTGACAGTAAGATGTTGCCATCTCTTAGCTGAGACTCGGTAGCCAACTTTGAGTGCAGCCTTCATTAGTACCTCATAACATTAAACTTCAGACTGTTTCAAGTTACATATTACTGCAAATATTGGACTGTCTTCAAAAGACACTGTTCTATTCCCCTCTTCTGCTCTACATCTAGCCATCAAATAACTACACATGAACTGTCATCAGAAAGTAAAATCATTAAAATTGGCATTAGTCGTAACTATTTTTCTTCAGTACTCATTGCTGTTAAATGACTATGTTACAGTAGCACTCCAGGACTCCTCTCATGATGTCACGATTCGCTAAGACATGTTCAAGCCAACCACAAAGCTGTTTCTTGAGTTCACACTGTAGTCTAAGACCTGTATATTGCCTATGGATAGAACCAGTGTGCCTTATAAAGTTCCACTGTTGTCATTAGTGTTCCTTTTGGCTACCCATCTTCCTGCAAACAGAATATTCTGGCCTATTTATAGATGCATCCCTACATTCCAAGAACTTCAAGTAGAGTATCAACCAATAAAGTGTCAACTACTTGCAATTTCCTCTTCAAGCCATAATTCTTAACTGAATTATTTCTTACAGATAACATATATTAACTGAGTTGTGAACAGTAAATGAAGAAGGAAAAAAATTATATTATGAATTGATGCAAGTGAAAAAAAAAAAAACAACTGGTGCATGGCTTAGAATATTGCAGCAAAATCATGTTTAAACTAGAAAATTGTAAGTGGATATAGCTGCTATCATTGATCCAGAGAAGAAAGTGAGACATGGGAAGGGATACGAGATGCAGAGAATTTGGGGGGAAGAAGTTAAAGAGCTATATTTAGGCAGTGTTTTTTCCATCAGAAATTTCCAGAAAATGTTTTACAGCCAATATCCCAAAGAAAAGCATCCCAAACTAGCTGGAATATAGGTATCTGGTTATC
>VXAL01012511.1:4895-19361 GCA_013399475.1 Chauna torquata
TTCCAGAAATGCTGAATTCCTCTCCTGAAAGCCCATGTGAAAGAAAGTGAGGTTTACGTCTGAAGTAAACATTTGTAGTATCTGTGATTATTCTTGGCTCTTCTATAAATTAATTCCAAAGAAAAAATTCTCTTGCTGAGTAAGCACAGCAGTCACCCTTTGTACCTCATCCACAGGAAGCAAGGAAGAAAAATTAAGGTTCTCCAAACAGCCAGTTAGACAATCAAAAGCAGACTACTTACATGGTAAGCTTAAACAAGACCTAATAATTAAGTTTCAGCATCTGTATAGAGTAATGAAACTGATACACTGATGGCGCAGTAATATTTTATTCAAGATGTGCATGATCACAAGAGGTACCAATATTACTTGCTACTCCTACTTCCACAAGACCTGCGTATTAGAGATACTTTCTGACCATGTATCCTCCTTGCTCCATCCCTCAGAGGGCAGGGGCTCCTGTAAAGCAGCTTTTTAGATTGCTGCAGTGTCTGACACTTGCTGATACCTATTTAAAGATGTAAATGATATTGCCAGTGTAAAATGAGTGATTTCTAAGAGTTGAATCTTTCTGTGGTTAGCGTAAAAGTGGTGGAAATGCAGCTACTTTAGACAAACCCTGGTGTTCGAAAACAGGTTGAAGCCAATAAAGAATACAGCTGCCCTGAATTTGTCTCAACAGAGGTAAATTGGAGGACTTCAATGAACAAGACTATTGAAGGACCAACAGCAATAAGGAAATGGAGTCAGGGAAAATATTTTTTGAATTTTCTTTAGACTTCTGTCTTCCTTGTAGTAAAGTGCAGACTGAAAATCTGTTCAGTTTTACTACATGCGTGATGATCTCTGAGAAAATGGATGCTTAACCTGCATGAGCATCCACAGAAAGTCAGCACTGGCTGGGTGTGAGGAGAGATGGGACAAAGGGAGAGATAGGGCAGCTGGGACATTACATTTCATTTCTGTGAAGAAGAATGGACAGAGTGCTGTGTTTAGGAAGTGTGCAAGAGGAAATCAGAAAAAAGAACAAAGAAAACCTAAAAGGATGTGAACTCAATGCAATAGAAGCCAAAGGCAGCAGCCCAGTGAAAATGAAGCTTGGGAGGTATTATCTAGGCTGTATAACAGAACCCATGTATTAATAATCAATAGCGAGAGTTTCAAATGAAATGATCTCATAAGATATTAGTGATATGAAGTATCCCTATAAAATGAAAGGAAGTTCTTAGCTAAAATGAACATACAGAACGATTCCTTTCCACAAGCTTCAAAAATGATTTAACCAACTTTGAGCATGAAAATTTAAAAAGGGGCTGGATGGAAAACTGTTTCTAAGTTTCACAGAAGAACATTGATTTAGGTCTCCGAACAGGGATTTTCTGTTGCCCAGTCTGCTCTCTTCATCTTTACTATAGTTAGCAGTAGCAGAGAAAGAGAAGGTGACACAGCTAATTGGAGAAGAAAAAAGTACACTACCTCTTTCCAATAGTTTAATTACCATTTCAAAACTGTTAGTTTGCATATGCCTGAACTTTCAAAATAGGCATCAATATGATAGCTGAAACCAACAAAGACTATTTTTTTTTTTTTTTGGATAGGAAGTTTGACTGGAAAGTTCGCCTCTGAGAAAAGATGAGGCTACCTTTCCCCCACTGACACACCAGTTATATCAATTTCTCCTGATTTCCATTTGGTAGACAAAGTAGCTGTTGGCTAGAATTGACTCAAAAGTATAATTTCAGAGCTTAACTCTGGTAAAGGATATAAAACTAAAGAATCCAGAGAGTATTTGGAGCTGAGTAGTGCATAAAAAAAATCCTGTGATCTCTTCAGCCTGTGAATTTGTAGCAATATTGCAGATGTTTTGATAGCAAACATGTTGCTGAGATTTCTTTACTTTTGTTCATGGGAGGTCAGCATACTGGCAGCCAGAGCTTGTGTGTCAGCCACCTTGGGAAGGAAGCAGCAGCAGCAGCAGCTTCACTGAAAAGATTTCTTCCATGTTAAGAAAATTTCAGTTCTACAAGTATTCCCAGTCTTAAATATATTTTCTCTCTGTCTCTGATGCTAGTGAGAATCCTTCAGACTGACTGGAATTTTCAAAGTATGGCTGCTGGAGAAAAGCAGCAATTGCTCTCTTTAGTGCCAGCAAAATTTGAATTAAAAAAAAGTATACAGTAGTGATTCTGGCAACCATTCAGAACACATAGACGGTAACGGTCAAATAAATAAATAAATAAATGTAACAAAACATAACCAAAGAGAGAGATAATCACAGTGTTAAATTTTTTGTTAGGAGAGATCAGATATATCTAACAAAACAACACTTCCTGTTAATGGCCACTGTTGGAGACCTAATAGTAGGAATAGATGGATCATTGTCTCATCTAGCATAACACTTCCTCTGTTCCCTGTTGTTAAATTAGCATACTATTTTTAAAACTAAGATAAATTGTATTTAAATATAGGAAATAGGCTGTGGAGAAAGAGTTTATTCTAAGAAGCAAACAAATTTCCTCAGGTTTTTGAAGTATGTGCCATTTCTTGATCAAGGATAGTCCTTTTTGGTAACTAGAATGAGTTTAACTGCTTCCAGGTTGAATGCAGTAAATCTTGCCTGTACTCTAGGAAGCTTGAAAATCTAAAATTTACCATTATGCTCTGGTGCAATCAGGTCATCTTGCATAGAGAAAGAATAGTTTTATCAAATACATTAAATAAGAAAAGAGTTTTCGTATGAAGAGTCAATAAGATTTCGGAGGTACTTCTGCTTACACTAGATAGAAGCAGCCCCAAAGTTATGTTCCCTGTTTCAGTTTAAAAGGTCTTTCACCACCATGGCTGCCTAGGACTGTGAACAGGTCTAGCAATCAAGCTCCTTTTAGCTCCTCTGTTGGTAAAGTCAGAGACAAAGTATCTGGTCATGGAGAATTCCACAATTTGCTTGCATTTTGACTATGTTGAATCACCGATAACTAAAGTATGGGCCATGACACTGACTATTATGCATTAAAATTTAGGATCCTGGGTATTGGTCACATTACTATTCTTAGAAAGGGAAGGCTGTTTTAATGAAGTTACAATTAAAAATCCAACTTCTTTTGTAAGTCAGTGGGAATTAGGTAGCCAAATGTCTTCTGTGCCTTTGAAAATCTCTGCATAAGTTTATAAATTCGATCACAACAGTCCCTTTTGGCCCTCTAATCTATGAAACTCTTAACCTTCCTGCCATGGGATTTAAACTAATTTTCAGCTCATAGATTGGTTACACTGAGATCCACTTCATTTACTTACTGATGGGATTTATTTTTCCCTGTTTTATGATGAAGGAAATGTAAAACTCTCCTAATTCATGGCAGCTATTGTTGACTTTGTTTTCTGGAAGTTTGTTGGGGGTGGGAGGTATGGATGACCATTTCTGTATATGTTATCTAAGACAAACAATATGGTTTAAATCAAACAATTTAAGTTTTTATTATGTGTTTTTAATATTATTTCAAAAGTAAAGAGAGCATGTAATCAGCAAAAAGAGAAAGTAAGCACACTGCAGGGCTGGAAGAGAAAGCATACTTTGATTTCTCCCTCCCAGGTGATGCATGGATGAGAGGACATTATGGATTCATACACGACTGCTGTATCCCAGGAGGACTGCAAAGTGACTTTCTTCTTTCTCTGTAAGACTTACTCATGAAACAACAATGTGAGACAAAGAATAGATAATTCAATTTTTTTTTTTTCTTCTGTACATCTCTTTTCTTGACCTTCAAAAGTATCTTGAAAAATCTTAGGATATTTCTTGGGAACTTTGGGTCCCATGAAATGAATATGACTTCTTTGTGTTACATAGAGAACTGTTTCCAACACTGTAAGTTGGACTAAGAAGACTAATCCCCCAAAACCTTGCACTTCACCTATCTTCAGCTCACCACCATTGCTGTAATATTACAACACACTGTGAAGAAAAATTTGAATTTATCTGAAATATAAAGAGTTACTTGTTTTTAATTCCTCAGTCTGCCTCCTTTTAACCCCTTTCAGTTTGCAAATTTGTGAATCATAGGAATAATACATTTTGAGATGTGTCTAACTGCATTCATTTAATGAGATTACCTACCTTTCATTCATAGACTCCACTTGCTCAAAGTGAATCTTTACAAGTGCAAGAATCTATACAATTTACAAGAATATATTTTCATGGTGAAAAAACAAAACAAAACAAAACCAACCCTTTATTGTTTTTAGGATGTCTGCTTTCTGGTAAAGAAAATCCTCACTAAATCCACTACAGCCATTTCACCGCTTCTAGAATTTCATTGTAAACTGTGAATATTTTTTGCCAGTGGTATGCTTTTATAATGTATTGGGGTCCAATTGGATTGACATAATAGGGATAGTTGTTTTTTGGTATCAATAGTAATAACCATGGAACTAAATTTTAGACTAGTCTGCATTCTGCTCTGACGATAAAAATCTGGAAATGTTTTTATTTCAAAGCTTTTCAGCAGGACTCTGTACGTTTAATTCAGTTGCCTAAACTCAGCTGTCTAGTGCCAGGGAGATACCTTACAGTGCCCAACCAGACCTTTAGCAGGTGCAGGCTACTGAGTGTTTTATGTTTGCTGTCTTTCCATGAATGCCTCAGATACTTTGGTTGTCTCAGTGGTACTAAATACCTATGTGTTGGCAGCTGAATCAGGAGCTCTGTTCCAGACTGTTTTTAAGTATGCTCTGCCTGCATGTTAGCTGGGTGCTCATCTCCCATTACAGAAATCTGATCAGTACAGTCAGTGGAGAGCAAATCTTCACAAGCTAAGGTACTCATCTACATTTGTTTAGCTGACTAGTTCACACAATGGCTATGTTGAGTAGCTCTCCATGAACTGTTAGTTAACCTACACTTCTGCTTTTCCAAGGTGAAAAGAAAGTCAGTGAACACAACAGAATGAGAGATCGTGAATCACAGCATAGCTTTGTTTTGTGTCAGACAAGGGATGAGTTGTAATAAAAGTTTGGATACTCCAGCCCTGGCTGTCTTTGTACAGTAGCTGGGGACGGACATATGTCATTGTTAATTTTCAAATAGTGTATGTGTGGGGGTGGGAACTGGGGCACTTTTTGTTTGTTTATTTTCGTTTGTAACAATTGAATAGTAAGATTCAATTACAAATTGAATTTCACAGAATCACAGAATCACAGAAACACAAGGTTGGAAAGGACCTTCAAGGTCATCTAGTCCAACCGTCATCCTTTCACCAATACTACCCACTAAGCTACTAAACCATATCTTTTAGCACCTTGTCCAGGCGCTTCTTCAAAACCGCAAGGGTCAGTGACTCCACCACCTCCCTGGTCAGGCCGTTCCAGTGCCTGACCACTCTCTGAGAGAAAAAGTTTTTCCTGATATCTAATCTAAATTTCCCCAGGCGCAACTTGCGGCCATTACCTCGAGTCCTATCATTAGTTATCCGGAAGAAGAGGCCGACCCCCTCCTCATCACAACCTCCCTTCAGGAAGTTGTAGAGTGCAATGAGGTCTCCCCTGAGCCTCCTCTTCTCCACACTAAACAATCCCAGCTCCCTCAGCCGCTCCTCATAAGACTTGTGTTCCATACCCCTCACCAGTTTCGTTGCCCTTCTCTGGACACATTCCAGGGCATCGATGTCTTTCTTGAAGTGAGGGGCCCAAACCTGAACACAGTACTCGAGGTGCGGCCTCACCAAAGCTGAGTGCAGGGGGATGATCACCTCCTTGCTCCTGCTGGCTACGCTGTTTCTAATACAGGCCAGGATGCCATTGACCTTCTTGGCCACCTGAGCACACTGCCGGCTCATGTTCAGCCTTGCATAGATCAACACTCCCAGGTCCCTTTCCTCATCACTATCATCTAGCCACTCTACCCCAAGCCTATAGCGTTGCATGGGGTTATTGTGGCCAAAGTGCAGGACCCGGCACTTGGCCTTGTTAAACCTCAAATTTACTAAACTTAGACACTTAGTTCTCATGTAAATACATTTATGTAATCAAATTCAGTAATTCTAGAATCCTGAGCTGATTTCTACCCTACTTCATTTGAAGAAAACTAGTTATCAGTGGAGATTGCTATCTGGTAATTCAGGTGAATTGCTAGTGTTTTCTTCTTTCATTTAACACAGAAGACCAGAGAAGGGTTAGAACTGATATATATATCAATATATAATCCATATATAATTTATATGTATTTGTTATTTTGCTACCCCTTTGGCCCTTTAGAGAGAGTCAGATAGTACCTTTAGTGGGCATTCATGTTATGAAAAGCTGGTTATATTCTACTAAATGCCACTGGAAGAACATAGTTGTCTGAAGGAAAGTGTCTCAAATGGTTCAGAATTAAACAGGAAAATTAAAATTTTTATAACATTTGGAAATGGTATGTGACAATAGTAGGAGTAAGAGTCCCAGCACTACGGTAATGTGTCTATATAGTTTCTAGAACATGAGCTCTCATGTCTGCACGATGCTGTGTTGTTCCTCATATATACAATCAGCTTTTCTGGGGCTTTTTTGAGTAGAGATACCCAATTGTGCATCATAGAGGAATAAAATTAGTTCACTCTGAAGGAAGATTTTGTAGTGGTTGACTTTGTATATATAGCCAAAGGCATTTGTACATGTGCTTGAAACTACTGGGATTGAAATTAACTCTGAGATGCCTTATGATACATAAAAAAAGACTGGGGATTAACGGAGCACTAAGTTTAAGGCCAGTTTATTATTATGAGAAAACAGAGGATATGAAGTTTAAGAGAAGTTAGGAAAAGAGAGTAAGGTGATTTAGAGCCAAGTAAATACAAAGTAATATATTTTATTGGGTAATTAAAGTTAGGAAAAAGAGTATGCATTAATTCCATGGAAAATAAAATACAATGTAGACCTGCTAAGATCTCCTCCTTCACATTTTCAACTCCCTCCTGGTTTTTTTTTTTTTTTTCCTCCCTCTTCCTCTGGTGTTCTAAGGCATTGACATTTAGAAGAATGCTTGGCTGAATGACAAGATCATGCTTATGTTACATTGAAAATGCAAATATATATATATAAATCAATTTTTTTCATTTCCCCCCCTACTTATATATTACTCCCAAGTTAATAAATGCTTAGGGTAAATTTTAGTGGCTTAAACAGATTCTTTTAGTGCTATTTCAGATATTTTGTATTTCAGTGATTCACGTGGGGTTGACACAGGACCCACTGGGGTTAAGTTCCCTTCTTCTGGAGTGATAGATGATCAGGTGTAATATGATAGCATAGCTAAAGTGACATTTTTCTCTACTTGGGCAACAGAATCACACTTTTTAAGACAGAGACCATGGGTGAAGTCAGGAGCAAAAAATTCCACTAATTTCCATGGAGCAAGTATTATGCCCCATGGTTATAACAGTAGTAAAACGTTCATCACAACATTGATTTGATCACAAAATCACAAAAGTTTGCTTTGATATAACAGGAATTTGAGCATGATCTTCACTGATATGAAGTGATATCTGACTTGGTCTGTCCTAGCATAGTCCAGTAGCACCCTAGAAAAAGTTAATAATATAACATAATTTCACATGGATTCCTAGCTGCTATAAAGTATTTTGAAGTGCCAGAACTTATTCTGAAGAAAAAGATAGGAAATGTAGCACAATGTCAATGATCCTGAAGTAAATTATTTGCTTCCTTTAAAAGTAAACACAGAGGCATGGAATAAAAGGCTGCCAACCAACTACAGATTTCTGTTAAGATGTACTGTGCTAATAAAATGACTATCAGTTCTGAGAATTAATTTCAGCATAGGCATTAAGATGTCATTAGAACTTTCTAATGTTCCTTAGAAGACATTAGAAAACACGAGAGAAGTACCAAAGAAGTACACTGCAGTAGTTAGGATAATGTCAAATAAAAAAGAAGGGTGAAAAGAGGAAACATGAACTTTCAGCGCAGAATTCTGATGCTGAGAACAAAATTAATCAAGACACCAAAGGATGAAGAGAGAAGAAATTCTTTAATCTTTAATTGCTTATACACCAATGTTAGGAGCATGGGTAATAAACAAGCAGAACTGGAATTCCTTATTTATGAGCATAAACATAAGCTGACTGGTAAAACAGAAACCTGAGGGGATGATTCATATGACTGGAATGTTAAAATCAACATTTATGCTTCTTTTAGGAAGAATCATTTAGGCAAAAGAGTAAGGGGTGTTGCACTTTGTGTTAAAAAAAGAATGATTCTGTCTTTTCTTGAGTTAGGCACAATTTGGAAAAAATACTTTGGATGATAGTCTTCGTTTATATGATGAAGTCAGGGAAAGAACTGCAGCTACAAATATATGCTGCTCAGCAAACATACAGATAGAGCAAATTTACAAATATCAGATCACCAAATCATGCTGTAAACTGGATGACTGACTCTTAAGTACCTAAAACATTCAGGAAGAATTTTAAAACCTGAAGTGGCCTTCAGTAGTCTAAACCACTTCATTCTTCATGGCATAAAATAGAAACCTTGGGCTACTACTGTTAAAGCATCACTGGACTTTATTATTATTATGTAGGAAAATTTTGCAATGTCCCCTCAAAAATGCCGTGAAAATAAACTGGAGGGGATCCAGAGAAGTACTGTCTAAATAAATAAAGTAGGACACCACTGCAAAGTGAAAAAATCCTGATACTAGGATTATTTATCTAACCAAAAGGAAGATGGAGAATGACTCTATGATGATCAAATATACTTTAAAAGATAATGTCTCACTATATAAGCAGAGTTTATACCCTAGTTTTCCACATTTCCTTTGAGTGCCTACACTATATTTTAGCCATAATGTGCATAAGTAGCTCCTGGATGACCAGAACACAGATCTCTCCGTTTTCAGCTACTTAATTGTGAATACAGATCTTGCAAATGGAAGACTGTGATCCTGGAAGCAAAGCAGCTTGGAAACTACTGGGCTACATTTTCAGGCAGTTTTAGGTTACTTTGTCAGTACAACATGACAACATCGATCATTGCTCTTTTTGATTTGTAGGTTTTGTCCATCTTTGTCAAAAGTATTTCTCATAGCAAAGTGTGTAGATCATACAAAATGGTGTTGAGTACAGACTGTATAGTGAATATCACCTCTGGATAATTAGAAGTATGGTACAAAGGCAATGGGCGTTCTGTAGTTTTGTAAGAATATTTTTCTGTAGGAAAACTCAATTACTTTAATCATGCAAGCAGTGACATAGTAAAGTCCTTATCTGACTGTTTCACTATTAGTTTATCACAGCACTTCTTCTGAATGTCATGTATATTCTTAAGATTCTTATGAATCTTATGTATGTTATACAGATTTCATGCTTTTTGTATACTAGACTTCTTTGTTAACTGCTGTATGTTTCATAGTCATGGAAGGATAACAAGACCAAGTGCCAAGCTATATGAAAATCAAATTGCTGTACCTTGTGGAAAGAGACTAAACTGTTTCTGCTCAAAGGTTTTCATGAACTTAAACCAACTGTGTTCTTGAACTGTAGAATTTAAATGCCAGAGGCTCTATTCAGGGTGAGTAACCATGTTTGGTCTGTATTTCCATTAACACAAAAAAAAATCTTTCAAGTTATAGTAAGCTTGTGACAAATGTTTCTACAATCCTTTCTTTAAAAAGGCAATTATCAAGGTATTTCTCATGATTTTTAAAATCTTCTTTTTTCTTCTTCTGCAGTTATAAAAGCACGCTGGGTATGTGAAATGGTAATGGTAGTGGAATAAAAGTGATTATAACTCCTGAAAATTGCTGATATATATTAGAAATAATTTGATCAGTAATAAAGAATAATTAGCAGCTAGACATGAAGGTTCTTTCTAGATGATCTGATGGCCTAGTTACAGGCAAAAGGAAACGTGACAGCATCTGAATACATGAGAGATGCAGGAAACTCTAAACTTTGTAAGCTGAATTGTATAGTCTCGTTGAACTCGATGGATTGCATAAATATAGATAATCTTGACAATAATAGCATATTTTCTGACCAATGAAGCATACATTCTGGACCCTGAGGTATTCTTGTGACTCTCCACATGTAGACTTCTGCATTTTTGGAACAGGATGGTCCACGTTCTGATTATTTATCTCAGAATTTTCAGCAGCCGTAAGAGCAACTCTCTTGTGTAAGATATCCATTTGCTACAAAGCTTTTACTTTTACATATTCTTAAGCATAAGAACTTGAATTTTATCATTATAAAATTCCACTACTTACTCAAATTCTTTCATTGTGGTTTAACTGACATTCTTTCGTAGGTGATATGTCAGACTGCAGAGTACAAGCAAGGTGGTGCATCATGTAATCAGTACTTTAATCTGGATTTCAAGGGACCTGTGCTGCATAGACACAAAATAAATTAAATCATTTATGTGAAGACTGTTCCCATTACCCTTGCTATTTGGGAAGTTCAGCACATAAAACAAAACAAACAAACAAACAATCCACATTTAGTTATTCAAAAATAAACTGTAGGTCACCTTTAACTCACATCTTTGTTTCATTTCCAAGACAATAGTCTACTTTCCTGACTTTTACATATAAAACCTTGAAAGACATAGAATGATGCCTACCAGAGTTTGATCATTGCTCGGATATGATCATAACACAGCATTTGTCATATAAAATGAATGTAGGGCTTCTAATTACAGCTGTATATCAAAAGGACCAAAAATATGGTGACTTGTTCTCCTTGGAACAGTGTCTCTAAGTACTTGTTGTGCGCTCTACATCTGTTACATGACAGGTTGTTAATGATGTGTATGTTCATTAAAGGTAAAGTATCTCCTGTGTGTTGTAGTCCTTAAATCTGTCTCTGAAATCCCTACTTGAGTACCCGTGGTACATTTTCCTCGATTAGGTCCTCTGAGAACTCCAAAGAATAACTAGTAGATGCACTATTCTTAATCAATTTTTCTGTCAATGGTCATCATTGTTCATTTTTTTCACGTCACGTAAGAACCTTCACTGCTGGGTTATTTAAACAAAAGACAGTAGAACCACAAGTCCTGATACACATTATTAAATATTGTCAAATATAACCTCATGGATTTCTGTCATCTGGCTTGCTTTAACAGTCCTCAGACATATTCACAACATAAAAATGTATTTATTTTATTTTATGTGACACTATTTTATCTGCCTACAGATGTCATTGCATAATCATGGAAAATTAGTTGTGTGGAAAACATGAATATTCTATCCTTCTCCTTCAACTTTTCATCTTTTCCAAATGAATTTCATCCTCATCCATTTCATTAACTAAAGTCACTGATGACCTGTTCTCTAGGTTAACCAAGGAAGTCTTCAGTAATTGTATTCTTGTGCCTTTCTATCTTGATGATTTTTCTTTCCATGTCTGCTTTCTCTCTTGGCTGTGCTCACCAGTCTTTTCCTCAAACATTACTGGTTCTGGTCTCCAAAATTTCCAGTACTACCTCTTACATTCTCCCTGTCATGAAACTACCCACTTATTTTGGAACCACTGCTTCTTAAAATTAATTCTGCTTAAAATTAAAATTCTGCTAAAACTATAGAATGAACATCAAAAACAAAACAAAACAAACAAAAAAACCCCCTGAAGTTTAGGGTAATGAGCATTCTTAAAATACAAAGGATGTGCTTTGCTAGAGGACAAAACAGCTTTTGACAAAGTTGCTGAATGGATGAAGATGAAAGGTTAGCTTTGATATAATAGGATTTTAATAAAGCATTAGAATCAAAATTTCATGAAATCTTACTCAACAAAGTGAGATCAACAGAAATGATTTGTTGTAGGCTGAGAACTGAGTAATTATAAACAAAAGAAAATAGGGATAAACAGTAATATATCAAGTTGCACATTTAAGGATTTCCATTCTTCCACCATCAGTTATAAGTCTAATAACAATGAGGGTGCTGCAAGAACAAGGAAGAAAAATTTGTCAGGAAGGAATTTTATAAGTTTCCCCATCATAAAAAAGGTTTAAAAGCATTAAGTAAGTTTGCCAAAACCAAATGCTTACCAGAGGTAAATAGCAATACCAAAATATTGCCATGCATGTCAGTGGGGCCAAGATCTTATACGAAGAAGAAGACTTTTTAAAAATCTTGTAAGACTTTTACAGGTGTATTGAGTGCAGGTGCCCAGGTGTTGGTAGCAGGGGGTGCTGGGCAGTCCTCCATTAGGGGAGGCCAGGGCTGCCCTATGCCGGACACAGCTGGTTCCAGCCGGCTCCAATGGCCCCCATCACATGGCACAGCTGGGCCCAGCAGGCAAGATGGCGGTGCCTGGGGAAAATGCCTTTAAGAAAGAGCAAAATGCTGCATGGCAGTGAGGAGTGAAGGAAAAAAAGGTGAGAAACAATCCCACAGACACCAAGTCAGTGAAAAAGGAGGGGAGGTGGTGTTCCTGGTGCCGGAGAAGTTCCTCTGCAACCCATGGAGAGACCATTGTGGACCCCACGGTAAAGGAGAGTGAAGGAGACCATAGTGAGTCAGGTGAATATTTTCTGAAGGATCTGTGGCCCATGGACAGGAACAGAAAAAAAATGTGAGGAGGAAGGAGTGGCAGAGACAAACCGTTGTGGTTTTCTGACCATAACGCCATTCCTCAAGCCCCTGTGCCACTTCGGGGGTGGGGGTTGGGGGAGAGGAATTGGGAGTGAAGGTGTGAAGTGGAGCCTGGGAGAAAGGGGATGGGGCTGAGGGGGAAAGCATTTCAGTTTTTGTTTCTCTCTTTGTTTCTTACCGTCCTATTCTGTTTTAATTGACAATAAATTATGTTAATCTTCCTGTAGTTGTGTGACAGTAATTGGTAAGTGATCTATCTGTCTTTATCTCAACCTCCATGCTTTTTCTGCAGATGTTCTCATCTTTCCTTTTGAGGATGGATAATGAGCGAGCGGCTGGGTAGGGAGCTGGCAACCGGCTGAAGTCAATCCACCACAGCAGGTAAATTCTAAGAGAAGGTAGATTATTTATGAATAAGTGCTTTATCTCTAGCTGTGGATAACATCAAAAGGCAATGGTGATAGCCCCACTGTTTGACACATTAAATAGTCTGTAAAGAGTTCTAGAAAATGTACTTTAGGGAACAAGGCTGCATCAGCTGATAACAGGATTGGTTAGAGAATTAATTCATCTTTTTTACATTTAACCTCAGTCATTCATAAGGATGCTTCTGCCATATTGGATGCCTTTTGCTTTGTCATTGGCACAGAAGACTGGGAATGCAATTGTGATGGGATATTCATGGTAATATCTGTTACATGTGTCCAAAATTGAGCAGTATGTTTTTTATTTGTTGAAGTAGAAAGTGGAGTTTTCACCATGTAAGAAATTGATTTCCAACAGTAGGATTTCTTCATGGAGGTTGCTAAGTTGTAGTTGCTACTGCTGCAGTGCTGCCAGTGTTCATTAAATGTCCCAGTCTCATGTAGAGGATGAACTAAACAGAAGTGGAAAATTTCTAAAAGCAAAACTGCTTGAATTTCTTTTTTCTTTTTATTGAACCTACCCTGTATATCCTGCTTTGATGAAGCCAAAATTTTTCATTAAATCACTTTGATTAAGAAAAAAGTCACAAAATAGTCACAAAACAAAAACTTGTTAAAAAGTCTTATTTCCCCCCCCCAAATTCAAAGTATATGTACATATATAATATCAATATGAATACATATTTTCATAGTAAATATTTATTATTTATCACTGCTGAGTGGCATACAAACAATAGCCACTTAACATTTCAAGTTTTAAACATTTATAAGAAAAATAAGTCAAGATAATTGATATAGATAACATTTGAGTTTATACTTTAGATCAGGTTGCATCTGAGTTATGGTGGAACAGTTTGACCTTCGGGGTGTAAACATAAAGACTACCCATTTTCTCTGGTGGTGAATCTCCCCAGGTTCCTTCTATAATAAATAGGAAGAGACGTTCCTCCTGAGGGCAAAGCAGAATCAAAAATTAGTTTCAGAATACCTCTTCTGATCATTTTAGAATCCTCTTCTGAATTGCTTATCGAGATGCTTTTGTCTCTCCATCAGCTGTAGTGGGAGTCTTGGGAGATTAGCCTCCCCGAGCTAAGGCTGGTTTTGTGAAGCACTGCTCTTCTCTGATTTGTACAAGGCATCTCAACATGAACTGCAAGATTTCTGTTCTTTACTATGGTCTTTGGATCCAGACCTTTCTCAACATGAGAAGAAGGTACTCATCTAGAAATTGAGATCTTCTACCCTTACTAAGTCACATTTATTCTAATATTTTAAAATTAAACTATAGAATAAAAAAGACATAATATACCATTGTACCATATAGTATCACATTATGCACCTCTGGACATATAACAGAATAATACTCAGTGAATAAAGTAACTAAAAAGCAAACACAAATAAAAGTAAGTTTCATTTTGAAATACAATGCATTATTTTTCCCTAAATGAA
>VXAL01012514.1:6499-32135 GCA_013399475.1 Chauna torquata
CTATTTAGTGAGCAAGAGGTTGTCAAAAGAGTCTGGAAGCAAAATAAGCAACGGAAATGCACAGCAGAGAGCGGGGAGATGGGAGAAGGGAGAGAGAACACTATTGATTCATCTTTAGTCACAGAATTGTAGTCTGAGTTACAAAATGGTTTTAAAGTGTGGTGTAAACACACCTGAACTGAGTGATTTACACACCTACATCTCTTTGATAATGTAGGTTGTAAGCCTGTGTTGGCTTCAGTTCTGTTTGACGAACTGTGACCACAAAAATATTTTAAACCTGGGGAAAGCAACCTTAGGAACATAGCTGGAATTCACCATTCTGTCTATTTTGTTATTCAATTCACAATCTTAATAATCGTCCCAGTCAAAAATGGATCGAAATGAAATTTTCTGCAATAATTTATGTTTTGAAGAGAGGTAAAAAATAAGTAAAAGCAAACATTGCCATTTTGTCATCTGTAATCATATGAGGTGCAGTGTGATGTTTCTGATGCCCCAAGGGAAGGAAGTAACTCGAGACCAATAACTTTATCACCATAAGAAAAACCTGCATAGCCATCTGATGTTCCCTGTATGCCTTAGTGAAATGCAGAGATCTGTACAGTAAGGGACGGAATCCCATTGCCAACTCCAAGGAGCAGAAGAGGACAGATATAGGGGTCTGCATTCTTTGTTCTGCTGCTCACCTTTTGGCATGGCAGATGGGCTACAGTCTGAATAGACAGGCATGAAAGATTCCTTGGGATATAAACTCTTACGCCAAACTGCAGAGAAAGTGCAAGGCTATATCAGCGTATTTTAATACTGATGGTTGAACACAGCGTGAATACACATCCTTAAAGCAGAAATGCAATCTATTTATAAATCAGTCAACTGTCCAAGTTGTTGACCACCTACACTTAATTTTAAATGAAGTATTTCCAGGAATGGTATAATAATGCTTTACTCTTTTAGAGACTGAAAGTTTCAGGGTGGCTGTAGAAAGAGTTAATGCCCATGAATTTGCTGGGAATCAAGTTAATGAAGAAATACATTTGAGAGGATTAGCATTGCTGTAGAAATTACTGTGTGAAGAGATTGACTGGGAGGGTGTTGGGCTGAAGAATGTGAAAGGACATTTCAGTCCTATTGGCAGGCTTATCAAGTATAGCTTGCTTCTCAGCCATGGCTCCATGAAGTGGAAAACATTGAGAAGAGCAGGTGCCACAAGGTAGCACTTAGAAAGTTTATCTGAGATGAAAAAGGGGAAATGAACCTGTATTCATCCTGGCTGTAAGGTAGGGCTCTGACTTCCCCTGGTTTTCTTCAGCTTACCCCATCAGGCAGCAGGGAACTGTATTGAATAACTGGATTTAATGAAGCCTTTGTGGTAGTCCTTAGAGTCCTTAAACTGATGTTCCCTCTGTTTAACTCTGCATTGTAAGCTGCAGAAGTGTAGGGGCTTTTACGAGTCAGTATATTCCAAGTCCCTGGAATATATGGCTCCTTCTTTAAATACATTTTTGGGAAATATAAAAAATGTGTAAGAAAGCAGGTGGCTTAGCAGTACCAGAAGCTCTAACCATCAAGCCGAGATGGAGACAACTAAAAGTGGGCAGACAAAGAGGGATGTTTTTGCATATCTTGGGAGGGGAAACAGAATGGAGTCTGGTTTGTTTCTGTTCAGAGCTTAAGTTGTTCTGGTGGTTTTGGTTTTATTTTTTTCTACTTTTAATTTTAATGCCAAGAAACGAGGCTTCAGTCCAGTTTCTATTAAAATTAACAAGCTTACATTGATGCCAGTGGAAGAGGGGATGGTTCAAAAGAACATGCAGAACAGAACTAAATGTCCTTTTTATGGCTGTCAAGTACAGGCATGGTAATAAAGAATAAGTAATAAAGAATAAAGTTATAGAGACAGGTATATGTCAGTCTGACATATAGGTCTTCACAGTCCTGCCTCCCACAGTGGTCAGCGCCGAATGGTTGTGAAGAAGACTGAAAAGCAGTATTACAGACAAACTAGCTTGTCTTCAGAATGTCTTTCTCCATTCTGTACTTACTGGTTGGCCTGTGACCAGAGGATGAATGCTTTTTTCACCATTTTTATCCAGTGTCATACATCTGTCTCAGTGCTCTTTGCATACTTTTAACTTTCTTCAGGTCTCATCCTGCCATAGGCTGAGTTCCTACGACCTGCAGTGGGATGGTGCTGACACTATACTGCTGACAGCATTGAGCATCTGATGAGAAATATCTAGCTGTTACATTGTTAGCATTTGTATGTCAAGTTTTCTCAATTAGAAAAAAGCATGCATAGCCTTGTAGGTTTTGTTGGAATCCAATTTTGCTAGAATCTGGTTTGCAATTACTTAAGGAAGATGTTCAAGTATCTCAGAAGGAATCTGATTTCTTGCAAACATGGGACAAAAATGTTTCCTTTTTTTCTTTTGTCTTTTTCAACACTGTAAAGGGATCATTAGACATCTTCAGACATCGGGATAAATTCAAAAAGGCAACATGAAAGAAGCTGAGAAACCATACGCAGGAGACAAATTCTGTGGCATTTCCAGGCTTAAGGTACAGAAATATTTTAGCAATTTTGTATGAACACAACCACAATTACTTGCACTGACAGTTGTTTAGTAGGAGTTAAAATCTAGAGTAAATGAATGAACAGTGTTTCTTTCCTTATCTTTAATGCCTTAACCATTGAGATCAAGCAAATTTGTAACCAAACATATGTTGCTTTTTATGTCCCTGAACGTTATGCTCTGTGAGGTGTTGGAGGTATGCTTGACTGCTCCTTTGAATTTCCATCTCTGAACTTATGTAATCCCCCTAGTCTGACATGGTTGCCATTCCTTTATAAACCTGTGAAATGAGCCAATTTTGATATGGAAGTAAAAATTGGCTGTTGGTATACCCCAGACTATTCAAGTTGTCAAGAAGCTCTATAAAAAGATATAAAATATCTTGTTTTTAATAGAAGCCAAAGCCCAAATACATTGCTCATGCTTTTTAGCATTTGCAGTAGATGTATTTAAAAATACTATTGCTTTTGTTTCATAGTGTTTATTAATAACCCTAAAGTTAAAAGGATTTGAATATTACTGCATTATTATTACATTTTCACTGTCAATTATTACTAGATTCTTGTAAAAAAAAAAAAAAAAACCAAACCACGCTATTTACTGCTTATGTTTGAAATGGGCTCATTACCTCTACTGAGAAGGGAAAACAGATACTCAACCAAGTAATTCTGTCAAAGGCAACGATCTTAGTCCTGCAAGAATTCTATCATTCAGGTGAGCAAAGAGTGCAAAGATCCTCGCACCCAGCACACGCGGGGCTTTTTCCCTTGGGCTGCAGACGTTACGCGGTCCTGCAGATGGCAATCTTGCAGCAGGCACACGGGGAGAGGCTGTGCTGCACCTATCTTGGCTGGGGAAGTGAGGCTTAAGGTTTCTGAAGACAATCTTGGTGATTGGGAGCAGGTGAAGAACAAAATCTTTCCTCATTTTTTCGGTTCAGTGAAGCCATAACTCTGTGGGCAAAGATAGCTGATGGGATTTGAACTTCTATTTACATTCTATTCACATATCAGTGGATCAGGACTATTCACTTGTTATACCTAGAAGCACAACTTTGCTGGGGAAACAACCATGTAAATTCAAAAATGAATAATTTTGCATTCTTCATACATTTTCCTCTTTCCTTCCTAGGTATTTCTGCTGGCGCTATCACTTGCATTTGTTGGTAAAACGATGTCTGGTGCTTACATGAACAGCATGTACACACAGATAGAGAAACAATTTAATATTCCAGCTTCTTTAGTGGGAATCATTAATGGAAGCTTTGAAATTGGTAATTACTTATTCTGATATTCTTTGAGAATATAAAATGTTGGCTGAGCATGTAGTAGTGGCTCTCATGTCCACAATAATCTGTCAGTTGCTGTTTGCGACAGCATAGTGACGACTCTGTTCTACCATTTCTGCTGGTACTTACATATTTAGCGTCTAGGAAACTAACAGGACAACTTAAATGAGGATATTTAGATTTAAAGGCTGGTTCAGCTGATTTATGCACTCTCTTACATGACAAAGCGACTAACAGAACTATTTTATAAGCTTTGTGTTGAATCAACAACATAGAATGGTTTTATAAACTCAGTTTGAATGTAAGGTCATATTAGCATTTTTAGAGCTCTTTTAATCAGTGACCTCACAGCTGGTTGAAGTGAATTGTCTTCTTACTAAAACTCAATAGTATTTTAAGTTTTCATACCGGTACAACTGTGAAGAAAGTTTCCAGTTCTACTGTTAGTGTCCCCCAAATCTCCTATCAGTGAGCTTTGCTGCCCAACGACAGGCTTAAGTCTTGCTGTGGCCACAAAAGCCAAACAAAACGCTTGATAGCTTCAGGCCCATCTGAATAGACATCCTCAGAGGATGCATGTAGGAGAGACAAGGCTATTTTCATCCCACTTCCTGGTCTCCTATATCTGAATGTGCAAGTAGAGGAAACTGTTCACAACACCATGCGGCTGCCTGCAAAGCAGTCTGATGAGGCAGCTATAAATTATGATAGAGACTGAATAACCAGAGTATATTCTTGCTTGTGATAAGAAGGAGACTTTAAGAAATATTAAATGGCCAAGATTAATGATGTGGTATGTAAAAGTGTTATGATTTTAAATAAATTATCCTTTCATATGTACTTTTCTATAGCAAGTTGTGGTATTCTTATCTCCAAGGACGTAAAGTAACTGTGAATAACCATATCAATATTTAAAATGACTAGGAATCTGTGTACATGCCAGACATAAGGAATTTATTAGGACTGTGCAAGTGTAGACACAAGGATCTTATTAGGACTGTGCAAGTGTATGTGTTTAAATGTCATTCAAGCTACTGGTTCAATGCAGTCTAACAATCATACATTAAAAAAAAAAAAGAGATGTTATCTTCTTTCAGAGCATTATGCTCACCAGTCATAGACATGGTTTTGTTCTTTTGACAAAAAGATCACAAAATTAGTAGTTGTATGATTAATAAATTATTACTGCTACAGGACCTGATTCATAACATGAGGCTTGAGTCTTCTCTTAGCTGCACAGCAATAAAGCAAGAGTATAGCAAATCAACTGTTTCTGAAGTGAAAATGCAGGAGAAGAGATTCAACTTTTTTAGCTCATTTGCATTTTTAAATGGCACTAGGTACAAAAGCATTTTTATTCCTCTTAAACTATTACTGAAATTAATATTAATTTATTACTTCTGTATTTTCAACACATTGCAAAGTAGACTATCCTAGGAGAATAACTTCCCATAGCAGCTATTTTTCTGCAGCCCTGGGCCTAGTCTTTATGTAAAGTAGAAATTTCTTCTCTACATAGGTGCAGCCAAAAATCTCCTCTTCCACCACGATCTCTTTTCCATTCTGCTTTCTTTTCTTATGTTTTTCCCATGTGTTGTAACTCTTCCAGAACAAGATCATGAATAGACGGGAATTACTGCATAGGTTAGCGAGTTCCTTGTCTAGTTACAGTTTTTACAGGACAAGAGAAGTAACGGATGTTGAGCTAACAAGATATAACCAAAATTGCATTGGACTTTAAAAGGTAAAAGGATGCCTTGGTCTGTAAATATGAATCAGCTTCTCTTTGCAGGTAACTTGCTTCTGATAGCATTTGTGAGTTACTTTGGAGGAAAGCTTCACAGACCCAGAATAATTGCTTTGGGCTGCACAGTTCTGTCATTTGGCTGTCTTTTGATATCACTTCCTCATTTCCTAATGGGAAGGTGAGTATTTTGGTGTATTGGGCTTATGTGGAAAGGTTTTGGTAGTGAGGGTGCTGCAGGAGTGGCCTCTATGATAAAAGACCAGAAGCTGCCCCATGTCAGGTAAGAGTCAGCTCCAGCCGGCTCCAAAAGGGACACGCTGCTGGCCAGACCTGAACCTGTGAGGATCACTGGTTGTGCCTCTGGGAGAGCACAGTTAAGAAAGGGAAAAAACTGCGCAACAGTGGCTGGGAGAGAGGATTGAGAAAATGTGAGAGAAACAGCCCTGCAGACACCAAGGTCAGTGAAGAAGGAGGGGGAGGAGGTGCTCCAGGCGCCAGAGCAGAAGTTCCCCTGCGGCCTGTGGTGAGGCCCATGGTGGAACAGGCTGTCCCCCTGCAGCCCATGGGGTACCACATGGAGCAGATCTCCACGCTGCAGCCCGTGGAGGAGCCCACGGAGGAGCAGGTGGATGTGGCCTGAAGGAGGCTGCAGCCCATGGAGAGCCCCCGTAGGAGCAGGCTCCGGGCCGGAGCTGCAACCCATAGAGAGGAGCCCACGCAGGAGCAGGTGATCCGGTGGGAGCTGCCACCCGTGGGGGACCCGTGCTGGAGCAGTTTGCTCCTGAAGGATGGACCCCGTGGTACGGACCCATATTGGAGCAGCTCTTGAAGAGCTGCAGCCTGTGGGAAGCCCACGCAGGATCCGTTCGGGAAGGACGGCATCCCGTGGGAGGGACCCCACGCTGGAGCAGGGGAACAGAGAGCGACCATGAAGGAGCGGCAGAGACGCAGCGATATGGGCTGACCGCAGCCCCCATTCCCCGTTCCCCTGCACCGCTTGGGGGGAGGAGGTAGAAGAGGAAGGGTGGAGGGGAAGGTGTTTTCAGTTTGCTTCTAGTTTCTTGCTATTCTAGTCTGTTAGTAATAGGCAATAAATTATATTAATCTCCCTATGTTAAGTCTGTTTTGCGCATGATGGTAATTGGTGAGTGATCTCCCAGTCCTTATCTCAACCCACGAGTTTTTTTATCGTCACATTTTCTCTCCCTGTCCTTTTGAGGAGGTGGAGTGAGAGAGCGGTGTGGTGGAGCTTAGCTAGCCATCAATGTGAAACCACCACATTTGGTTAGCTCACAGCAGCTTCTGTGATACTTACCTGCCCTAGTTCCATTGCCTCCCACTGACATAGGATTGCTTAATGAGAGAGAGATTGCTGAACATGAGTATGGTAAGGCAGTTGTAGAGCAACTTGTTTTGTTTTGCTTATGACATGGCTTCAAAAGTCAGCAGTCATTCCTGAGGACAGTCACCCCTCTGCAGGGCACCTTGCCTTGCTTTGCCTTGCTGTGCTGTGACTTGCCTTTCTTCTTGTGATACCTCTTGCATGTACTTCCTGAAGAAACAGTGGCCTGTGATACTGTCACACTACTACATCTTGTCTGCTTGGATGGGCAACACGATGATTTTTCAGATGTCTTTGGTCTGGAGCCTGGATGACAGATCATACCTGATCACTGTGTTGGCAAGGCCTTTACAGACTACAATGATTCTTTAACCACTTTTTCACTATTTTTGCTTGGCTTAACAAAATAATCATTTAGGCTTGTCTGTATTCTAATCAGTAAGATTATTATTATTATTATTATTATTATTATTATTTGAGAAAAGAAGGTCCTCTAATCTTGTTATGCCCAATGTGGTATGGCTCTGACATCCTTGGTGGCACACACTGCTTAGGGTGTAAGTTGAATAGGAGAGAAGATGATATGAGGGGTTTCATTAGGGTATTTCATTATCTTCTCCTGAAGCATCTGTTACATGATTATGTTAGAGATTAGATACCTATCTGGAAACACTGGGTTGATCCCTTGCTACAGTTCTTTTGTTCCTATTCTGGTTTGTTACCAATGCTAAGTGAACTTTTGAAGTGGATTTCCTTCTTGCTATAGCTGCACACTCTTCTTTTAGGTAGCTTCATTACTGAAGAACAGATTTATGAGGTGGTTCTGATGTATTTGTTCTTCATCTGTACCTTTTACTTTGATTCAAATAGGTATCATATTGAAAGCAGCATTTCACCACTGGAGAATTCTTCAGTCATGCCTCTGTGCTTTGTTAATCAAAGCCTGTTTTCTTTACCTACAGAAGAACCATCAACAGGTATGATTCTTCCCATGTCTACTATTACTTTTTTCTTAGTTTTTATAGTGTTTAAGTAAATGGGATTTTTTTTATTAGCAATTTTTTTTTCAGGGTCCTACTTTTGGTCAGTACTTTTTGCAGGCATAAAAACTAGAAGTCAGGAATTTCCTAGCTTGTTGTTTTTCAGTCTGTGACTCCAAAGCTGTAGCTCCTTCACATGCAGCTTTCACAGTATCCAAACAGCTTGGTTAACATCCCTGTCACTCCACTTCAGGGAAATCTAACACAAGATTGTTCTCAGAAATGTTCCTTTTTTGACTTGAAATGCTATGACACTGTGAAAAAGTGGGAAACAATTATTGGGACAATGGGACAATAGGATCCTTCTTTTGCTGTACCAGACAAAAAATAAAAGAATGAGAAATAGAGATAAAGCAAAAAAAATGTAGCTCCCACATCTTTTTAAAGAAAAGAGAGAATAACATAAACTAGACTGAAACTTTTGTGGAAGACTGAGACATGCATGTGCACTAGCAGTAGTATATGCATATAAAGTAAATACTATGAAGTTAGAAGAATCAGAGACAACAATTAAATAAAGTAAATACTATGAAGTTAGAAGAATCAGAGACAACAATTAAGTAGTCACGCATAAAATCCTCACATTAAGGATGGGATTAATCTCCCTGGTCTTCAGCTACGTCAAAGGGATTTAGTCTGAACTGTGTTTCTAGGCTCCCTTGACAGTTCATCAAAGGAGACTACAGAGCCCTTGCAGACTGTGTCCCCTGCTGTAGGGACATTCATGCATTCTATTGTAGGCTGGGTCAGATTACCTTCTGGATGCACCTACTGACTGTTGGAGGCTTAGATGATTGGTAGATGGCAAAAGTTAGGTGAGATGAATCTCACAGTTCATTGTTATATTTTGTATTCCATCAATGTGTGTTGAAGCTGGATCACACTGCTGTAATACTGTTATGTACACGGTGTCATCAAACCATACTGCTGTTTTACTGTAGCTTTCTGTCTCCATTTAGTAATGGATGTGGCCTCCAAGCTTTCCAAGACTGCATGTCACTTTACACGTAAATTTTTCCATCTTTACAAGGACAAGTTAAGAAAAGGGTATGCTTAATAGTGCTTGGTATTAATCTTTCATTTGAAGATTTCAGATACTGTTTTTTCTTCATTTTATAAATGCATAAACTGAAGTATAGGTAGGTAAAGCATTTTTTCTAAATTATACAGCAATTCAGTGCCCATGTAAACACTAGAACCCATAGGTCTTTATGCCTATGGCTGTATTTGGGTGAGTTAATTGTTTCCCTGTTAGTTTATGGACAAGCAAAATTGTGATGTTCATATATATGAGTCCATCTCCTCTGCAATGCAAAAACTGGTTTGAATTTGACCACACTTGCATGTGGTTGCTTCACCCGTGTTTGCTGACAGCAATCTGATATCAGTCCGGGCTTGGTCTCTGAACAGAAATGCTTTCATTCAGAAAGTCATCAGTTACTGCTAACAAAGTCTGCTTTTCTTTATTAGTGAATTGGCACTGACAAGTTTCAGCGTGACAAAGTGGACCATAGAGGACAGTGGAATCTGATAAAAATTGTATGGGGTGAAGAAATCCAGGTTGAAGGAGAGAAGGAAAGCACCTAAGGTCTCTTGGTTCCTGATGTGGGACAAACAGAACTGTGGTGCAAAACAGCATTCCTCTTATTCTTCTGCTGAGTTATGTAGGAGGATAAACATGAAGAAATGAGAGCTAGATCCCCAGATAGATTCAGCAGGCTGGTCAGATATATTGTTATGGATCTTCATTTTGATGGAGAATCGTACAGAGGTTACAGAGACTCAGGGACTTCCTCAGAGCAGTGCCCAGATAGACAGTGTGGGTTATGTTCCAGTGGGTGCTTGCTCAGGGAAACATTGACCTCATGAGGTGCGGAGGTATGATGGAGGTAGAAACTCTTTCAAAAACATTTGGTGGGGTGCACCAAATATGGTAGAATTTGTATACTATTTGCCAAAACAGAATTTGCAGTGACCTGAAGAAGTCCCACATCTGAAATTGAATGCATGAACTGATAGTGTCAGGACAGATAACATTTCTGGGTAGGCAGGCCATTGATACGCAAGGTAAAAATCCATAGTGCTAGAACAGAGCTTTAATGTAAAGACCTAATTAGGCTGGGGTTTCCACAAGGTGAGCACTGCTGCTGAGGGTGCCAGTGGAAGTTACCAGCAAACAACCAATGGTTTAGACACAGAGGAATTTACTCTCTATATGCTTTTCTGGGGGCTTATGATCTTTAGTAAAGCAGAAGATATCAGTCTGAATCGAGACAAAGAGGCTGGAAAGCTCAGGAATCTCATTTCATGCAAAGGTGGAACAACACTACTTCTGCACTGGTGTGACTTTCTTGGAAGCAAATGGTGGCACCTCACTGTGAAATCAGGAAGTGTTCCGGTTAATATTACTTGGTATAAGCTTTTAGATAGTGTTCTCATAGTTAAAAGATAGCTTATGGCCTTTGTACAACAATTATCTGAATCTTTGCAAAAGGCTACGGAATTTCAGGGAGACTGTTGAAAGCTGTGTCTTTACTGCATTGCTCATTATGGCATAAACTTAAAAACCTTGTGATGGGTCTTGAAAGTTGGAAAAACTTTCTTTGGGATATTGTAGAAAAATTTGAAATGGGAATACATTCTTACTGAAATTTTTTAGTGAAGTAAACTTTCCCCATTAAAAAGTTAAATTCCAGCATTTTTTTTTTTAATCAGAAAAACTGAAACGAAGTGTTTTATTTCCAAAATATATATCCAAAACCTGTCGCATACAAGATCTCAGCAGCTTGGCTGTAGTAAATCGATACATGCAGAGACCTAGAATCATAGAATGGTTTGGGTTGGAAGGGACCTCAAAGATCATCTCGTTCCAACCCCCCTGCCATGGGCAGGGATACCTCCCACTAGATCAGGTTGCCCAGGGCCCCATCCAACCTGGCCTTAAACACCTCCAGGGATGGGAGTCCACCACTTCTCTGGGCAACCTGTTTCAGTGCCTCACCACACTCTGAGTAAAGAATTTCCTTCTAACATCTAACCTAAATCTTTCCTGTTTTAGTTTAAAACCCCTTGTCCTATCATTATCTGCTCATGTAAGAAGTCGCTCTCCATCTTTTTTATAAGACCCCTTTAAGTACTGAAAGGCTGCAAGGAGGTCTCCTGGAGCCTTCTCTTCTCCAGGCTGAACAACCCCAGCTCTCTCAGCCTTTCTTCATAGGAGAGGTGCTCCAGCCCTCTGATCATCTTTGTGGCCCTCCTCTGGACCAGCTCTAACAGGTCCACATCCTTCTAGTGCTGGGGGCCCCAGACCTGGATGCAGCACTCCAAGTGGGGCCTCACAAGGACGGAGCAGAGGGGGACAATCACCTCCCTCCACCTGCTGGCCATGGCTGTGTTGATGCAGCCCAGGATGCGGCTGGCCTTCTGGGCTGCAAGTGCACACTGCTGGCTCATGTTGAGCTTTTTGTCCACCAGAACCCCCAAGTCCTTCTCCTCAGGGCTGCCCTCAATGAGTTCTTCTCCCAGTCTGTACTCATGTCAGGGATTGCCCCGACCCAGGTGCAGCACCTTGCACTTTGACTTGTTGAACTTCATCAGGTTCACATGGGCCCACTTCTCTAGCTTGTCCAGGTCCCTTTGGATGGCTTCCCTTCCTTCTGTTGTATCAACTGCACCACTCAGCTTGGAGTCATCTGCAAACTTGCTGAGGGTGCACTTGATCCCACTGTCTATGTCACTGATAAAGATATTAAACAGCACCTGTCCCAAGACAGATCCCTGAGGGACACCACTTGTCACTGGCCTCCATCTGGACACAGAGCTGTTGACTGCAACTCTCTGGGTGTGGCCATCCAGCCAATTCCTTATCCTTGTCCTCCCTTCAAACCCACACCTCTCCACTTCAGAGATCAGGATGCTGTGTGGAACCGTGTCAAAGGCCTTAGGTAGATGATAGCTGTTGGTCTTCCCTTGTCAAGTGATGCAGTCACACCAACACAGAAGGCCACCAGATTCGTCAGGCACGATTTACCCTTGGTGAAGCCATGCTGGCTGTCTTGGATCACCTCCTGATCTTGCATGTGCCTTAACATTGCTTCCAGGAGGATCTGCTCCATGATCTTCCCAGGCATAGAGGTGAGGCTCACCGGTCTGTAGTTCTCCAGTGTTACGAACTGGCAAGAAAACCTTGTAAAAAGAGATTTTGCTGGGTGAAAATTGTAGCTGATTCAATGTTTCTGTTTAATTTGAAATGAAAATGCATGGCATAATATTGGCATGAGATAAAAATGGCAGTTTCACCTAGCTTCACTAGGTGAAATCAATTAGCAAATATACATTATGATTGCCATTCCAAGGATTTGCTTGCATTGCATTAAATGTCGGGAGGCCTGCCTGGTTATGAGGCAGATCAGCATTGGTCTTGAAGCAGAAAAGGATGCTGGAAGGACCTTTATCTATAAGCCAAGATAATTTCATCCTGGTATCACTGATGTTTAGGGGCTGTTTTCTCTTCACTGACAGGAAAACGGCAGTTTTGATGAGGGAAATGAGTACAGAGAAGGACCTAGCTTATGCAATGGTTGGACTGCCAGGTGGTTAGACAAGATGTGCCATGGAGAGGAAAGGGATTTAAACTCTACTCCAGCAAGTACAACAGCTTTTTTCAGTTCTGGAACCTTTTCAGTATTATGACAACTTATTTCCATATTTTACAGGACAGATCTACGCATCAAATTTAAGCTGTTAGTCAATTCTTTGTCTTCATCTCTAGAACATAATTAGTAGTTAGAATTACAACATTAATTCTGGCTTCTTATTCTATTTGCAGAGTGTGAAAAGGAGTCTGGGTCTTTGCTGTGGATATTTGTGATGGTTGGAAACATAGTACGAGGAATGGGTGAAACTCCGATCGTTCCTTTAGGCATTTCGTATTTGGAGGATTTTGCCAAAACAGAGAATTCACCTTTCTACCTGGGTAAATCTATCCTATCATGCTATCCCCAAAACAAACATGAAAATAAACAAAAGCAAAGAAGAGAGAAGAAAGATGTTACTGCCTTATTGAAATAATGATAGTATAGAACTTGTAATTTAACTATTTCTTGAGATGAATTTGTTAAAATGAGGCCATTTTTTAGCTGTAAATATCTATTCAGTAAAGCTGTCCTAAACGTCTATAATAATTTCAAGAAAATAATTATGTCTGGGTTCTGATTTTGTGTTTTTTCCTTTTCATATTCTAGCTTGTCTACATACAGCAACAATAATTGGCCCCTTCCTTGGTTCCTTGTTGGCATCATTCTGTGCAGAACTGTTCGTTGATGTAGGATCAGTAGATGCAGGTAATGGATTGATACATAAAATCTTACTTTGAATATATAAAATCTTTTATGTAAATCAGTACACATAATGGTATATTAACCAGCATTAAAATGTGTTTCTTTGCTAATATGAGGTGTATTCATCTTAGTTTGCTGGTGTTTCTTTTAGAATGGAAAATCTGTATATAATATTCAATCCAATAAAAGCCCTGAGTTCACACATACATAAATGAATCTGCATATAAATTATTTGATGAATGATTTTATCATCTGTCTTAACATAGGAAAGGGTTAGAATTAATTTAACACAAAATGCTGAAATTTGCCAGGTAAATTAGCAGTATTAGAAAAGAAGACTGTAGAATATTTATTCTCTTTTATCAACTTCATTTTAGGAATCTTTAAAATGCTTTTAATAAATCATATGTCAGGGATGACTAGGAAAACACACAATGACAGCAAAAAAAAGTTTCTGAACTAATATGAGATGCTATTTGTTTGTTTGTTTGTTTTAGGGGACGTAACTATAATAGCTACTGATGCCCGCTGGGTTGGAGCATGGTGGCTGGGCATTTTGATTTGTGCGTCACTGAATCTTCTTGCAGCAATACCTTTTTGGTTTTTGCCGAAGTCACTTGTGAAGGAAGGAGAAACCAATGAACCTGAAGAGACGTGTAAAAAGAGAGTAGTACTATTGCAAGAAAATGAAAAAAAGGAAGCCGAACAGACCATGTACAAAATTGCTAAAGGCAAGTTATTTCCTTCTTAGTTTTGTCCTTAAGGTGTTGAACTATGTGTACTTTTTGTAACACAAATGGGTCCAAAGTATGAAATAAGACTCTGTTTTTCTACTCTGTGTAGCACAAAGAATTTGGGCAGGGATTTAGAATGGTTCTTCACGGAGGCAGAAAGTTAATCTCATAGATTCAGGATCTGAATTCACCTCCTTCTCCCTCCTGCATTTCAGGTGTATGTAGATCTGGAGCTTTTCTTCCTGCCAGAGGATTAATGCACTGAAATCTTGTTAAGAATACTATACCTCAGTGAGCTTTGGACGAGTTGCAGACAGTTGCTTGTACCTCACACTGACTGTGCAGAAAAGCAGAAAACCAGCACAAGTCTTGTGCATTTCTTGAGTCCAAATTAAAGCCACAAAAGAGAATAGACAGGTGCTTAAGTGATTCACAAACTTTTAATGACCATTGAACAAGGATCTATTTGACTTACATTTATTCATGTTACCGTTAGCAACGTTCACATCTATGGTTTTCAGATCTATATACCTGTGAAGCTATATAACTGTAGGAAGCTATTTTTTTATCTTCCTCTTTTTTTGTGCTAGTTGCAAACATTAAGCGTATAAATTATGTCAAAGGTTACTTTCTTCAGAGTACCCTCATGATTCTGTATGCCCAGTCCAGGGCCCCTTGACAGGATCTTTGTTTTCAGGAAGTAAGTGCTGAGTTTCAGCTACCTCTCCATGGTGTTTCAAGCTGTCCTGCAAATTCACCATATACAGAGTGAATACTCAGATCTTGGCTGGTATTGCAGCTTCATTTTGATAAACACAGCTTCTTTCTCCGCTGTCATGTAGCCTCAAATGAATCCATGAATAAAATACTGATTTGGTGAGGAAGGGTTCCTAGGTCAGACAGTGGGTCCCTAGTACTCCTGAGTCACATCAGAGCTTGTTTTCACCATCATTTCCTTCCCTGCATTGATGTGAATGTCCACTCTCCCTGAATACCCTGAATTAAGAAGTCTTGTCATTTCAAGTTGAAAACTGAAGCATTTATAGCTCAAATTAATCTCTTCAGAAAGCTCTGGTTATACAGTGATAAATCAGCGTATTCACGTCTCAGATATTTGACCCATTTTTTGCAAGACTTTCATACATATCCATTTCTACTAAGATGCTTCTCTGCCTCTGAAAGATATGTATTTGTACTAAATGGTGCCCACTTTCAATGAAGAACGGTCATTGTTTTACAGAAATTTGTTTTTCTGCAGTTTTTTGACAGTAGCTCAGCACATTAATTGAGAACATCAGACAAAAGAGAATTGTTGTGGTTCTTTTTCTTATGGTTCAGATCCTGAGTTAATAGGCATTACTCAGAGAAAAGACCTGTGTAAATTAACTTCTCAGAATTTTACTTGGCTGAAGACTGGAAAATATAGACTTTGAGCGTATAGTGGGAATAACTGCAGTCATTTCCCCCTTCAGGCCTCTTCTGCCTCATTGCTAACAGTAGCAATAACCAAAATCAGTGATAACGTCTCTGTGGCACGTAGTCACAGGTGTCTGGTGTGTTTGTACCTCTTCCCCTTTGTACTCCCTTTGCCTGGCAGGTGCAGGAAAGGGATTTTGGTCAATGGTTTGTGGCATGGGCTGAGGTAGAAAGCAGTAATGGTGGGGGAAATCTATAGGCGCAAAGCTCAGTCACTGAATGGCTAAAAAGTTTCCTGAAACTTTTATGATCAAATTATTATTATGATTTTTATAAGCAGCAGCCTCATTGTGGAGTGTGTGTGTGTGAGGTTATCTCTGTGTAGAAGAAACACATCGGGGTAGCCTGGACTAACTGAGTAATCTTTGACCTGAGGTGTCTGGCAAAGCACAGGAATTAGCCTGATCCAGTTAAGGACCATACTTGTTCCCCTCTTTCCCCCTCAGCAACACTGAGCAATGGATAATTCATTTAATAAAGCATCACACTAACTGGTTACATTATTTCGTTCCAGATTTCATCCCATTTCTCAAGGCTTTGTTTCGCAACCCAGTTTATATGTTATTTATATGCATAACTGTGCTACAGTTCAGCGCCTTCAATGGCATGATATCCTTCATGCCTAAATATTTGGAACAGCAGTTTGGAAAATCTGCATCAGATGCCATCTTTTTAATCGGTACATTTGTTTCGTTCTGTTCTACCTGTATTTGTATATATATGTTTGTGTGTACATGCACACATATATACATTAAAGTAAAATGCTTCTACAAATGACAGATTCCACACTACAAAACATTTCTAAATAATCATGCATTTTCTACTGAGGATCTCCTAATTTTCTATGCAGAATTTAGTAATCCTCTTCCCATCTGTTGAATTGGCCCAGAAAGTTCAACTGAGGTAAAACTTGCACCACTGATCTCAAAGAGATTATGTTAATTTATACTAAGAGTGTATATGGGACCAATGTTTATATTATCTTGATTTAAAAGTATACTTTAAAGTAGAGGGCAGATTTCATGTTCATAGAAATGACACTGCTAGCACTCTTAAGACACAGATGGGTCGAACATATGCACAGCTAAAATTGCCAGTGATCTTCAACACTTTCCATCATCTCCACTTTTCTGATATTGGTCTTGAGCCTTCTGAAACCATCAGATCCTCTTTCACATGCAGAAATCCATGGAAAGAAAGCACTGACCAAATACCTGTCTTTGTATGCCTCTTTCTCAGCTTGTCTTTTTTTATGAGTGAAGACAAGAAGGTGTTGTACATTTGGAAATAGTAATGGCAAGTAGTTGCAGTACAAAGCAAATATCCTGAAACTGTAGGAGCCTTCCTATAGCTCCACTTTTTCAATTCTTAAATTCTCAGTGTTCTCTTGTTAAATTGCAGTAGCTAATCAGATTAGAATTGATCTAACCATTATAGAAGAATCATCTTAAAATACATCTATCCATACTTCTGTTCCTTAACTCAGTGCTCGTCTTTCACAGCAGTCACACAATTTCTTTAAACACTGCAACACAGAATGTCCCAGACTTTGAGTATTACTATTATCCCCTGTTACCAGTATTTTGAAGCTGTGCATCCAAAAGCATGTAACTATCACACATCCTTTCTGTGTTGCACTGACATTGCACTGTTTTTTTTTTTTTTTCCCCCCTCAGACAAGAGGCTGCTTTCTGTACTGAAATATATGGCACTTTGAGAGGACCTGTCACATTCCATAGTCTTCCCCTTTCCTCATGCTCTCCATGCCAACTGACAGTCAAGGACTGTTACAGAACCAACAGTGCCTTGAGCAATGCCAACCAAACCATATGATGCTTGTGTAAAACTAGTTCCTGAATGTCTTTCAGTCACCCTTTGCTTCATTAAAGTATCAAACAGCAAAGAAGAGTGAGAGCACTTTCAGTAATCTCATATTAAAACCTAATGTCTGTTCCTGCTTTCCATGATGCTCAGCATGCTCCTAGATGTGTTTATCTTCCTGCTGGGTTTCTCTCTCAGCTAGGGAGTCAGTAAGGAAACCTTGGTTTGTTTGTGTGTGTGTGTTTGTGCGTGCGCGCGTTGGAACTAGATTGCTACTGTAGATTGCAATTTTCCAGTGAATCATTTCAGTCCTACCCTCCAGCTCTCCAAGCAGTTCACAGCTGCTGTTGACTTCAGCAGATATTTTGGGTGTGCAAGGGAATTTCTGGCGTGCAAAGGCACATTTCTGACTGTTAAATTATTCAGTCACGGGCACTATATGAGTCTTTGCCAAACATAGTCTTCCCTTATGAGTAGCTTTGATGGTCTCCTGCTTTATTTTAATAAGGACATTTTACTTGTTTAAATAGGTGTTTACAACTTACCAGTTATATGCGTTGGGTATTTTTTTGGAGGCTTATTCATGAAGAAATTCAAGATAAATATCTATCAGGCTGCGCACATAGCATTTTGGGTATCTTTACTGGAATACCTTCTCTACTTTGCTGCCTATTGGACTGTCTGTGACACTTCACCTGTTGCTGGCCTAACAGTTTCCTATGAAGGGTACGTTCTTTAAGGTGTAACCTGGAATGATTTTTCTTGTCAAGAATCAGCCAGGGACTCCACAGTTTTACAAAACAAAACTAGGTACATTTTAGTTTCATTATCTAACTTCTTGAGACTTTTTAATTGCATGAAATGGTAGGTCTATCTTCTGTTATTCCTGTTTTAAACAGTAGAGTGTATTGAAAAAGATATCCACATCAAGATTCATACAATTGCACATCCATATTAATCTTTGACTAATATATTTGTATATTCAAGTCATGTAACAGGTGAAAATAAGAAGTTGCTGATCAAATTAGGCATACATGAATGCAGTTTAAGAATTACAGAGAGACAAAAATCTTTATTTATCTTAAGCTGGTTTACTGGAATTTGATTTCTATCAAGTTATCAGAGGGTATTTTATCTGCTGTTTCTCGACTTGAAGTCCACCATTAATCATTAGGGGGAGGTCACGTGTCTGGAAAATGCACTTGCACTTATATAAAACACCTATAGACAATCAAGAACAGGCATGCCACAGATGAGAAAAATGCTGTAGGGTATGCATACTTATCTATGAATAGATAACATAACATAGTGTAATGTAATATGATATAATATAATTAATATAATATAATATAACATCCTATGGAAAGAGAGAGAGGCATGACTCTGCAGTCAGAGTCCAGGATAGAAGCATGTAGGATTGTGTCCTGGATTAATCCTTGAGCTAGAATAGAATATTAAGCATTTCAAAGGGTTACTGGAGTTATTTCATTACTGAAATATTTATTCATCTTCTAAATCTATTTCAGAATAGAGCAAGTTTCATATGCAGAAAATACACTGCTTGCTGGCTGCAACAGGGATTGTGACTGCACACTTAAAATATGGGACCCAGTTTGTGGGAAGAATGGAATCACTTATGTGTCACCTTGTCTTGCTGGGTGTAAAGCCTCAAGAGGAACTGGAAAAAGTGTGGTAAATCATACATTCTGTTGTGCTGTAGCTGTGAAATACAGTAGGTGAGAAATAGCCATATCAATATAGGGGTATAAATATTTGTATGCATACATTTAATTGGATTTGTAAGGTGATAAATAGAGTTGGACAAATTCATTGGGTGGCATCCGAAATTCCAAACTGAATATGAAAATTATGTTAAGTTTAAAGAATATAATGAAGAAACCTCATTTTCTTCTAATAATTGAAGGAATCTTAAATACGCAAAATAGTGTGAGACATTATTTTCAAGGTATTGCAAGTTGGAAACCTGAGTGCACAAGAACATTTCAGCCAAAATGAAATTCTATAACATGGATTTAATAATCTCTTTTCTCATATGAATTTCAACAAATAGGTAGTATAGAACATTTATTATTGTAATTAAGAATACATTTCCCATGGAAAAAAAAAAAGTTCCAATTAGATGGAAAAAATTGAAAATTATGTCCTCAGTGAAAACCCAAACTATATAGATTTTAGAAAGCCTCTGAGAAAGCCTTAAATATTTTTGAGAAGTATTTGGAATTAGCAAGGGCCAGGCACTGATGTCCTTACTTATCTCGGTTGATATTTGATACCCCTTATTCTGTAAACAGTCTTAATGATTTCCGTAGAAGCAAGTGTTTGAATGAGGATATTGCAACCTTGCTTCAAAGCAAACATCTGTGGTTTATTCTGTTATGATGCATCAGAGACCACACACTTGGTTATGAAAGAGAAGGTAGATCTAAAGCCAGTGGAAGGACCACATAAGCAGGCAGTGCTGGAAATACGAGGGCTCCTTTGATCATGGCCTCCTTGAGGAAGCGTAGTGCCAGCTACAGAAGAGTGCATAGCTCCCTCCCTGTCTCTAACCCCACATACCACACCAGCTGATGCTTAGAACTGTGCTTGGAGATTGGTTGAGAGGCTGCAGTGCAGTGCGGCATGTGTGTAACACTCAAGTGCTGGAGAAAGGGAGCTGGGTGCCAAATGTGTGTGAATTTAATGCTCGATGTGTGAGTTCTGACAAGTCTGTGTGATTAAAACACTCTTTTGGCAGGTATTTGAAAATTGCACCTGTGTTGCAGCCTCAGAGTTTTCATATCAAAATGTCTCTGCAATTCTGGGCCAGTGCGACAGAGGAGAAAATTGTGACAAGATGCTTCATTATTTTTTAATACTGCAACTAATCTGCAGCTTCATTTTTTCCTTAGCAGCCATGCCTGGGTACATGGTCTTAATAAGGTACAGTACAAGGTCTTTACCTTAGGAAACCTACGGGACTTTTTATTCTTAGGTCACACACCTCCAGGAATTAAAAAGTATATTAGTTTGTGTATAGAGGGAGAAAGAAAAGAAAGCTCCTATGTCATTTCTGTGCTGCATTAAGGTTTAGTGTCATGCTAAATTTTGTGAGTTTTATAAACTGTTATTGCTTCTGGCTATCAGCTGTATCCTGCATACCATGGAGTCAACGCAGTGAGATACTGAGGGGTGTGTAATACCCAATTCTTTATTGATCACATCATCATGATGTTGATTAAGCCACCACTACCTTCTTGCACTTCATACCAGCCTCAGTCCAAGTGGATGATACCGGGACAATAGCTTTTTGTTTTGTGATTTGGCAGTCCTAGTTAAGGAACTTCAGTAAATGTCATCTAATGAGGACAATGAACTCTTTCAAGCAGTACTCTACTTAGAATGGTTTGGGCCTAATGTGATGAAGGTTTTGATTCGAAAAAAAAAACAAAGGTAAATATTTTTTATTAATGTCACCTCTGTTAATCAGTGTACAATATAATTACCACACAGGTCTCTAAAGCCTGAAGAAAAGTCATTTGGAGTGGGTATCCATGAACTTGCTGCAAGAGTATTTGGTAAGAAAAGCTCTAACTCACTTTAGAAGCACAGTTAGGTCTGGTGTACAGTTAGATACAGATCACACCAGGGCCCATAAGGGCATGGCGCAGGAGTCTACTTCTGTGGAGTGCTTTTGATCAGGAAGAATTTTTTATTTTTTTTTTGTGGATCTAGGCAACATTGAAAATGAGAAGAGCTTTCCTTTGTCATTTATTTATATAGGGGAGTAGAAAGACTACATCTGGCGCTCATCTGAAAGCCATCTTATATTCCTTTGCTCTTGTCAAGCGTTCACTGAACACAACAGTTACTGTCACTGATGAGAGAAAATGTTGAGTTTTGATAGGAGTCACAGTCCATACAGTAAGATGTATATATTGCTAAACATGCAACAGGAAATAAAATCTTTTGTTCAAGGTAGGTAGATAAGGAAGAAGAGGGAATGTCAGGAATATAGAGAACAAGGTTCATGCTGAAGAGGACAGTACAGGTGGAGTAGGTGAGAAACAGCATAGGTTCTGTAGTGTATCTGCTAATCAGAAAAAATGTGTTATTCACAAAAACATTGGTAATATCCATTTTAGCTGGAATTCCATCTCCTATTTATTTTGGAGCTTTGATAGATACCACATGCTTGAAGTGGGGTACTATGACTTGCGGTGGAGAAGGAGCATGTAGGATGTACGACGTTGTCACATACAGGTACATATTCTATTTTATATTCGTTTCTCCTCCTTGCTATATTATTATATGCATATAGGTACAGTTGTATGCTCTTCGTCTTTTTCTAGTAGGCAAACTGTTCCTGTATTACAAGTTTGACACAACACATTTCTTTGGCATTGGCTTTATTTGTCAAGTGCAACCTTTGCCACAGATGCTGGAACATCATTTGATCAGAAATGTTCTGTACTATAATTACATTCACTCACAGTCTTTCGTGAGAACAGACCTAAACCCACTAAATTCTGATAAAAAAAGAAATTAAAAGCAGTGAGTCCTCATGGGAAAAATGACAGCTGTTTAATGGCTGTCTGTATAGTATATTTGAAAAGAAAATGGTTGAATTAAATTATAGGAGAAATTTAGATAGCATATAGTTACCCAAGTTGGAATTTGGTTCGGAATACTATGTTTCATGCCTTTTTAAGTCCTTCAGGAAGCACTGTGGGAATTTTGAAGAAAAATCTTGTTGAACTAACAGCCTCAGACTGATTCCATATAACTCTGTGTAGAGGTTGGTTTTGGAAGAAGGCTAACACATGAATACCCAGAAGTTTTACTCAGGTGGTCTAAACTGCCCTTTTCAGGGCTCTCTCTCTTTCCCCTAGAGAGAAATCTATAAGGGAACCAAGTGACTGACTTTGCTGCTTTAGTTAGTTGCCTGAAGCTGGGTGATGTAAATAGCCACTTCACTCCAGTGACATATTCTTTGTTCTAGTATTCATTCATCTTCTGTGAGATCTAAGAGGATCAGAACACCAGCTTTAGAGTGGCTGGGCAATTACCACAAAAGGATGTATGCTGACTAACTTTGCTGTTTTCTCTTGAATGCATATATTTAATGGAGCTCATCTTTTATTTCAGGTGGCTCTACCTTGGTCTGCCAGCAATATTACGTGGAGTGTCCTATATCCCAAGTGCACTAATTCTCCTTATTTTAAAGAAGAGACTTAAATCTGAAAGCAAAGTCTTGTTAAATGCACCTGTAGAATTGCAGGATAAAGGGCAATAAGCACTGAAATAGCATTTCAAAGCAGGATATATTGTGACTTGCAGTGTAAATTTTGGATATATCCTTGTGAAAGATTTCTTTCTTTAATCAATGAAATTTTGGACAGAGATTGATAGAATTGTGCACAGTTATATCCTAATTATGTTCTCACAAAAATATCAATTCATAAACAGAAGTTATAGGAAAAATGTGTTTGGTGCAATGGTACAAGGAGTAGAAATATGAAAACTTATGAAATGCCGGGTTTGAGTCACCTGAGCAAAGGGCTATGAAGTAGAAACATATGGTTTCAATCCTGGTTTCACTGAAGATAGTGAGAGCTTTCCAACTGACTCCAGTGATGCCAGATTTTGTCCTGGAATTCTCCAACAGCTTCTGCTGCAGCCTCTCTCATTGACTGTAGACAGGACTCGTAGATTTTTTGGGCCTTGGTTTTCCATGGATTTATTTAATTATGTTATCAGTCTTTTCAGGCAAGGACTGTTTGTTATTCTACAAAATGTGGATGGTCAATATGTTGGAAACCTGGTTTATGACATGGCTTGAGTGCTGCGGTAATAACAAATGAAAGTAAAAAACTTAATTTTTTTAAAAGTACTGTGTTATGATGATGTTTTAAGGTTTGCATAGAGTATGGACAAGGAAAAGTTCTCAGCATTTGTCACTTTAGTTTCTTTCACTCTAGAAGGGAATAACTCGTACTTTGGGAGTGATAAATGATATTTGCAAGAATTTTGCCCATCACATTGCTGTCTGCTAAATCCTATACCTTCTCATGTCTGGTCAAATTATTCTTTGAATGGTACAAAACAGTAGTTATCCTGGTCTTTCTCCAACTTTTATTTCTGTCAGATGTGATGCTATAATGAATGTAGTACCCATTTGGTGTTCAGCATCAGTGAGCCATTGCGCTGAGATGTCTTAAATATCTCAGGGAAAAACCCTAAATATCTCAAGAGAAAACCCATACAGAAAACCCTGCTGAGAGGGCATATGTCACACTAGATGTATATTTGGTTGAGTGCAGTGCATACATGTTTAGCTCCAGTGGTTAGGTTCCAGTGCAGAAGAGGACCTTAGGTCTGTCTGCAGGTCTGTCTGAGGCAAGAACTTCTCAAGTCCTTTTATTACAGCTGTTGGAAAGCACACACACAAACAAACATCCTGATTATTATTCCCTACTGCATAAGGCATGGAGGGAGTTTTTAGATCTGTACTCTATGCAATAAACCTATTGGTCTATAAAAGACACCAGAGCTCTGGCACTTGCAAGTGTTTCCTGCCTATTTAGTCTGTGTGACATGGACTCACTGCCGTTTTATCCATCTGGGACCTTCTGCAGCCACAAAAAATCAGGAAGTATGTTTCCACAAAGTAGTTATGTTAGTTAGATTATATTCTGTTTTACTTTATGGTATCTTCTTAACACCATGTGTGTACATTCTTGGAATTTCTTCCTGTAACTCATGGACAGAAGATCAATTTCTTTCTATAGACCAGGAGTTTAGCTCCAGAATTTAAAGTTTCTTCAAATACAGTAGGTTCTTACAATTAATTCTTTGGAAAAGATAGGTCATGGCCCCTTCCTCCCTTTGCATCCACTGATGGAGCTGAACAGGTACAGAATAGAATAGAATAGAATAGTTCAGTTGGAAGGGACCTTCAGAGGTCATCTAGTCCAACTGCCTGACCACTTCAGGGCGAAACAAAAGTTAAACCGTATTAATGAGGGCATTGACCAAATGCCTCTTGAACACTGACTGGCACGGGGCCTCAACCACCTCCCTAGGAAGCCTGTTCCAGTGTTTAACCACTCTCACAGTAAAGAAATTTTTCCTAATGTCCAGTCTGAACCTCCCATGCCACAGCTTTGTGTCATTCCCTTGTGTTCTACCATCAGTTACCAGGGAGAAGAGGCTGGCACCTCCCTCTCTGCTTTCCCTCCTCAGGAAGTCATAGAGAGCAATGAGCTCTCTTCTCCAGGCTGGACAACCCAAGTGTCCTCGGCCTCTCCTCATGGGCCAGTCTGAGGAAGGGTAATGGAAAAGGAAAACATGATGCAGCCTGGAGCTGAGCAGAGCAGAGAGTGCAGTTCTCTGTTATGCCCCAGGTCTTCCAGAGGCTTCATGAATATTTGAAGCACAGGTGATTTTCAGCATTATTCTTGCTGACCTGGGGAACTTACTGAAAGCCATCATTCTCCCTTGGGGGTATTATATTCTGCCAAAGCTGGAGCTAAAAATCTTTTGCAGGCATTGGCACAGTTTGGTGCCAAGGTAACCTGGGAAACTGAAAAGATACAGTGCACTGAGGTTTCACAGCTGTAGCAAACAAAAGGGCCTTGTTAAGTAGGCAAATCTGTGCCATTTAAATAGACTGCTGCCAAAGAGTCAGGCCTGGTTAATTCACTGTATTTTGAAATGGAAGGAAGCAGATAGGAAAGCCTCCAAGTTTTAAATTTAGCCTTTAGTACGTGCATTCATTTTCTTTTTAATTGTTCCAATTCATCTGCTTGAGAATGTGACAGCCTTATAGGCCACCTTCATCAGATGCTTTGAAATCATTGGCCTGCTACTCAATCTGTTTATTAACTTAGAAGGTGCTGGCTGGAGAGCTGGCTGGGTGGTGGCACGGAGGAGAGGTTTCTTGGCATATGTCAAAAGTGGGAACGTTACTGCTGCAGAGCAAAACCAGCAAATAGAGAGTACAGGTCATTCCAAAGTAATCATCATAAAAGCTTTATGATATGCTGTATCTGGTACAACAAACATTCCAAGGATTAGGCTAGGAGGTTAGAAAAATATTCTTGGAGCTATTCCTTTAAATGTAAAGCCAAACCTTAGACTTGATCCTTCCAAGTTCTGAGCACGCTGACCTCGATTCAGGAAAGCAATTTAGCATGTGCTTGATGTAAAAATGAATGGCTTCATTGATGTTTATTGTTTAAGTAGGTGATGCTGGACATTTGAAGACTGAG
>VXAL01012514.1:32145-44460 GCA_013399475.1 Chauna torquata
AGACTGAGCCCCAAGCTGCTATTGTCATGAGACTCCTTTGAACAGAGGCTACTTGCTGTGTGGGTTGCACAGTACTCAGATGATATTCCCTGTGCTTGAAAGTTTGGGCTGATCCTAGTTTGATGGTAAAGCACCGTGACTTGCATCGGCACTGAGCACTGTGGGTAGCACAAGCCACAAATGAAAATAATGCCACTAGAAGTAACTGTAAGTGTAAAGGTTTTTTTTGTTTGTGTTTTTTTTTTTTTTTAAATAAAATAGCGTATGAAAGTTTGAATTGATTAAGTCCCATATCAAATTGATAAAAATGGGCAGTAAGTTTCTTTTCTGAGTGCCTGGGAGCCGGGCAGGTAGATTTCACAGTACAATCTGCCACATTTTTTTATTCAGTTCCAGCTTAGTCAGTGCCTATGAGTTGAATTTTGATCCTTAAACCCACCAAGTGGAAGGCTAGGTGCTGGATACAGATGGTGCCCGACAATGAGAAACAAACACTTGATGTTCTTCTGGCAGTGTGACCAATGCAACCATCTTGGAATGGGACACAAACTGTGTGCATATCATGCATTTATCTAGCATTTTGTACTCAATGCCTTTTGTAATTCCTGATGTTCCATTGTTTTTTTTTTTTTGGACCATGGTTGGGTGCTCAGCTACCATTTTCAAAGGAGAAACTACAAAGTTGCCAGTATCTCACTGACAAATGCCAATGTATTACAAAAAGCACATCTCTGAGATTGTGTACGGTATAGGGTTTTTCTCTATTTATATTATTTTGTCTATATCAACTTTTAATTTCCTCAGCTATTTTATCTCTAAGTCTGTCTGTATTTTACAAGTCATTATTAACATGTTTATATATATCTTGGAAAATTTTGTGTCTTGTATAAATTTCATTGTCTCCCTGTTACTTCTGGATCGTAAAAATTGAAACCTATTCTTTGTACACAATTAAAAATTGCTGATGATGCATTCTTTTCAAACTATGATTTATTTTGAGAGAGAAAATTCCTCATTTAGTGGGAAAAAATGTTACCTGGCAAGTTGATTTTAATTGATGGGCATAAGAGAGGCGGGGTGACCAAAGCTGCATCATTGCACAATAATTTTGTTGAGGGTATGGCTTTCTGATTTATGATATGAATGCTGGCTTTGTGTCCGTGATGCAAACATACTATGTTAATATGTATAGCTTCTGAATACATGAGCATTACAGTTTTGGACAAGTCTTGTTGGCAATTCAAGTTCACTTCCTTTTTTTTTCAGGCATTTCACCTAGAGCAAAAGGTAGGCTGTTTCTGTATCCTTTCTATCCCGGGTTGAGTTTTAGCAGGTAACTCCTCCCTACAGGTTCTTCTCATCCAAGCAAACCTCATAGTACGCAGAGCTAATGCAGTCTGTGGATATGGAGAGAGGAACACCCTGATCATACTTGGGATGAGATTTGGCATAAAAACTCTAAATAACTTTTTATTTTATGTAAGTTTGGTCATGTGATAAAAACTGGATAAACCCAGCAACAAGTTCTTGGCTACTGCTTCTTCTTCTTCTTTTTTTTTTTTTTTTTTCAGAATTGTTGTTAGTTTCTTCCTTTCTTAATTAGGCATAAAGTGTTCCCAGTTATGCTGGTTGGGATTTTGAACTTTCATTGTATTTAGGACTTTCTTTGAGAATGTGGAGAACTACTAGGTAATTGCCTCTCTCTTGCTTTGTTCTGAGAGGCAAGGGCGTAGATTTCTTATAAGGGATTTAAATCACAGGAGAAAAAGTAGTAGGTCCCATTAGGAGGTGAAATCTTAGGCATTGCAATGCCTAACTTCCCTTCAGGATGAGCCCATTCAGTGGCTCCATGCTGGAACTGTGACATATGACCATTCATTTCCAAGAGAAGTGCTTAGGGAATGCAAACACCAGATGCTCAGGCAGACGTGTCTGCATGTGAATACAGGTGGCACTTTGCCCGATCCTTATAGCCTGGGCAGTATGAGAGGAAGGTCCTCACTTGGAGGGCAAAAAGCCCATTATGGTGGTGCAAAAGAAAAAGCTGATTATAAAGGCTGTGCTTTTGTAAAAGGCCTTGACCCCCTGTATTTGTGTAATGGCTGTCTAGCTTTATAATGTTATCAATTAAATGGTTCTAAAACGGGTTTGAAAAAACACGCTTTTCATTTGAGATTAATGGAAATCAAAGTGGTCCAGTTCATGCTGTACCTTTGCTGTTACTATTGTTTCAAGGCAGCTACCTGGAAGGCCAGAGTGGAGGCAACTGTATGCTGTCTGGCACACAATGATTTTTCTTTCTTCTGTAGGTGGTAAACCAATCTCAAGAAAACTTTCTGGTATAAAGACAGAATCATATTTTAAAAAATCTTAAGTTTCTGCAGAAATTTCCAGAATTTCAAAAAAATTTACAAGCAGGCATGCTCCCTGCTTTTGATTTATTTATTTATGTATTTATGTATTTGCTGTGGTTTAGAACCTCACTGCATTGTAACTGCCGACATTCCTCATGATGAATCTAAATAAAGGGGTAGCAGCATCTGCAACATTACTGCTGCTACTTTGTGACTTACTTCCACTTAGGACTAGGAGTTTGCAGAAATATTCCTATCAAAGATATGTGCACATACACACACAGACATAGGAACATATAACTTATATTGTTTATGCACTCATTTGTTTTTCAGGCATTACAGTTTAACAGATAGAGTCCACTAAGGGACACTGCAATCAGTAACAAAACCTGTTCAGTGAACTCAGTGGACCAACACTTCTCTTTGCATTTTAATTTCTTTTTCTATGTAGAAGTCTGGCCTCTGAAATCCTCTTCTGGGTGCTAGAGAAGTTATTTCTAAGTTCAAACATCCTAAACACAAAACTTACCCGTGTTTCCAATTTTCTCTGTTAATTTATTTGGATATATCTTCAGATCAGGTAGGACCTGAGCTGTAGAGATTGGATGTGGTTATGAACTTTCCTCACAATCAGAGACCTTTAGGTCCAATTTCAGTTTTTCTCTATTAATTAGCAAAGGTAGTGATATGTAGAGAAGGTCTTAGATTTCTCCAGTTTTTTTTTTTTCCATCTTATTTCTGTATGAACAACGTGAACTTGATACTACACCCCTTTATGGCAGCAGACAGTGATATTGTTAAAAAAGAATTATGACTTTGGTAAATGTCTGGAGAGATGAAGAGTCTGGTAGGTATGGGAAAATTGTTTTGCTTCTGTAGTATGGGCTGATAAATCCCAAAGAAATCCATATCACACAGAAAGCCCTTCTGCCATACATTTAAGTGGTTTTAATACTGTGGCTGAACTACTGCAGTCATTCAGTACAGCTGCTATACCCGGTACATTTTTTTTTCTGCACTTTTCAGGTATGTGTTTTCACAGCGTATGCTACACTGAGCAGAGAGGAGTCCGTACAGGGCTGCAGTTCAGTCAGTCTTCCGGGTGTGGAGATGACTAACAGACTGCAGAATTCAAAGGCCTGAATGCCCCAAAATGGCAGCTGAGCTGTCAATGCTCAGTTTTCATGTTTATTATCACAAAAATGCCATCTTTAAATAAAGTGACAGGAAGAGAGAGCACCAAGATTAAGGCTAGTCTGCATATGCCTTTAGTTTAAAGAGTGAAATGGTAAGCAGCAGAAGCACTAAGAGGGTCTGTTTGGATGGGAAGCAATCCAAGCAACTCCAGGATGCACAGCAAGCCTTAGTGTTTATGCACTATAGGATGACAGCCACAAGATAGAGTTACTGTGGGAATCAGACCTGAGGTGGCTGGTCAACAGCCAAAGATTAATACCTGTACATAACATCTAGCAAGTGCGATGTATACTGGAGTAATCCCTTACCCCACACAACTGAGGCAAACTCTATGAAAAGAAATGGCACCCTAGCCTAGACTGTCACGTAAGTTATTACAATGTGCTTGGCAACCTTTTTCTTTTTTCTTTTTTCTTTTGCTTTTATAATCAAGTACATACCCCTGTCCCTCACTTTGGCTAGATGCCAGCGTGTGCTGCAGTGAGGTGGATTGGCTTCGGTCCCATCAGATTCCCACTACCAGTGGGATCCTGCATAGCTCCAGTGTGACCTGGGCTTTCCCCTCTGCCAAAAAAAAAACCAACCCACCTTCCCAAGGGCTTTGGGCTGGCAGTTAACTCTCTGTGATAAAAAAGTGTTGCTTGTGGTAACTAGAAAGGGAGGGGAAATAAGCAGAGGTTGCTTTGGTGGACGTGGCTGGGGATGCTGCTGCGGCGTGGGGAAGATGCCTGGTGTGTCAGCTTGGGTATAGCAATTGCACTGCAAGCAGCAAATGGGAACCCTCTGGCTACCAAAGGACACGGAAACTACTGTCTGTTTGTAAAGTGCTCCCGCTGCAGAACACAGGCAGTGACAGCAACGAACAGGTGGGAGCAACTAAGTGACCTAGACCTCTAATTCTAGTCCTAAATGAGTTGGTTTATCTCTTCTGAGTTTATAAATTGGGTACAGTAAATAAATTACATTCTTGACCAACAATAAAAGATTATTTCTTGGCACGTATTTAGTAATGTTTGTCAAGTCCAGTTTAAAACTATAGATGGCATGGCTTCCATTACTTCTCTGTAGATTAGTTTATAGTCTGTTAATTTTACTGTCTTGGAACTTTTCCCAGTATGTCAAAGCCACTCTGTTGTGTTCGTTTTTTCTTTTAATATAGATTTTCTCATCAAATTTAATATTAATTTTTTCTCTTTGATGTTCTTACATGCTTCAGATGCTTTCACTGAGCTCCCTAAAGTAAGCCTGTACCTTCTCTGTGTACTGAGAACCTTATAATTTGTCCCAAGAATGCATGAAATATATGTGGTGCTCATCTAATGAACATCCTTTTCTGCTGAAAACCAGTTCTTGACTGGTTTATTGCCTTGAAAGAGTTCTTCCAGAATTGCTTTAACCAAGGTCTTCCTACATTTTGATGTTATACTGTGTGTGTTTTTTACCTTTGAGATTTTCTGGAGTTCATGTCACTTACAAAACAAAAAGCAAAGAACCATTTTTTTTAAACAGTGCTGTCGTTGGCCCTGGGTAACTGAATGCTGGACAGTTCTTTCAGGGACTCCTGTTTTTGCTTTTCAGAACCTCCAAAGTCAACAACAACAAAAAGGAAATGTGTCTCACCATGCTACTGCCTGGAGTGGAACACCAAAATGGTGAATATATGGCTTTTTTAATGTTTGCAGTTTTATCACTGATGCTATTGATGACTTGTCTTACAGATTGTAGAGGCAGATATCTTTACATTCCTTAGCAGAGGAAAAAATTCCCCTTGGCGTTTGCCTGAGATCATGCCGCACAGTAGTTCTAGCGATAGTTCACAGTAAGTTTGCTTTATGTACACCTTATGGAAAAATCCAACTCCCTCAAAACCAATTTCTGTAACTAATGCTTAAGTACTTCATCATTTCATTAAAAAACAAAACTCCGCATAAAATATTATTTCAAAAAGTAGCTGTAAGAAAAGCACCCTACCTTGGAATTGCGTGTAAGAAATACTGAATGGGGAGAAATGAAATGTTTTTCTTGAAGCATCTCACATCTAGCCCTTTTTCAGTGAAAACAGGAAGTTTGAAAGTTTTCTCTAATGACTATTAAAACATCATTTAATAGAAAAAAAACCTAAATTGCATAACGAAATTACTTGAAAGTTTCTTCATATTTAAAAAAGGTGAAGGTAAGTTTGTAACAACCTAATGTACAAACAAATCAGTACTGAGATGTTCCTCCTATGTTTCCCCCCAAGGACAGGGTGAAAACTCTTTGAGAATTACTTGGCAAGACAGTAATAACATAAATTATTGTAAAAAGGTAAGTGATTACTGTACTTCTGAATGCAAGAGCTAGTGCTTAAACACCAACCACTTTGATAGGCAAAAGCAGTGCAGGTCTGTTGTAATACTCACAAGAGTTCTCCCTGTGAGTTTGGCCAAATTTACTGGAATGCAGTGGATTTGCATTGATTTTGCCAGCAGAGAATTTCTCCCGTTCTTTTAGGTTTCCATCCACAGGGAGATGAGATGGAAAACACTCCTCATGCAGGCCTGTAACAGAAAGTGCCCCAGAAGTGCCCACTTGCAATGACTTGCAAGTAGAGGGTTAATCTCCTAAGCTCCCTGGAACTGCTGGCCCTCTGCTCATGAAGGCACAACAGTACTTCGAGGTTGTGCTCCCTGGTGGGAGGAGGCTCGCTCCTCCTTGCACTATGGATCGGGCACATTTTGCTCTCCCACAGAGCTGGCACACTTAGTGAGTAGATCCCACTCTGAGCTGGAGCTTGAAGATATCTTGGACTGAGAAATATGTCAGTGCTGACGTATTTGAAGAGAACTTCTTTTGTTGTATTCTACTATAGAATTGCTCGTTTACTTTCTTTTTAATACAAACTTCTTACGGCAAAAAAGGGATGTGACTTTCAGAGGCTAATTTCCCCCCTTAGTTTATTAGGCTCATGTTTAATATAGCAAAATACTTATAAAAGGTGATTTCCAGTGGCATACATTAAAGATGGGCACCCCTCTTCTGAAGGTTGTCAGTGGTAGTGTTCTACTTCACAGCTTTGAAAGCATCCCCAGTATGTTTGTTTGGGTTATCTCAATGCTATGATGTTTGTAAGTGTAGAGTACATCTAAACAACGATTCCTTTATTCAGGTTAAAGCACTGATCCAGCATGTGCTAGAGATTTGGGCTGGAAGTCATGCATTAACACCAACAAGTTACTGTCTGCGACAAAAACATGATTTTTTTTGGAGATAAACTCTTATTTTTCAGAAGACCAAATAATTCAAGCACAGCTGGTGGCACAAATTTTATCTAAATTCAAAGGCACATGCAGCCTATATTACCAAGAAATTATATGACTTGAAATGATTTTTTTGCTTGTCTATTCCTCCAATACTATTGGAAGTGGTATTATTTCCAATATGAGCACATAAGTAAAATCTGTCTTACAATTTGAAGAGATCAGGAACACTCCTCTTCTACTAGTATTAATATTTGAAGCTTTATGTATGAGTACTCAGTGAGGGCCCATGGCTGCAGAGAAAGTTTTCTTACTACGGCATTAGATTGCACTAATTTTGCAGGAGGCCTGTGAACAGTTACTACATAATGTTTTACAGGAGAAAATTCTCATAGAAGAGCACTTTGAAATGATTTTACCACTTGCATCTTTGTCTTTTAATAATTCTCTCTGGACCAAAAGAAGTTGGAATCACTAAAATAAGATCACATGATAGCTTAGCATATTAACCCCAAATCCTTTAAGCACCTTCCTGGAGATGACAGATTGGTGTCAAGAAAAAGACTGAGTGCCTTATACAGAAATCATGCTTCTGAAAGCATGTCAGCCCTGCGGTGGCATCACCATGTCATCTTTCGGCTGCTGGCTTGGCTCTTGGCTTGTGCTGCTTCAGGCTGAGATTCTGCTGGCTATGAAGCTCAATCAGTGCAATTGAGTGCAACTAAAGCAATGACAAGCAGGTTCCACTTGCACAACGCTTCCTCTGCCGATGGGCTCCAAACAGGCAGCCTCCTGAGTGGGAGCTGCTGTCTGGTTTACCTCTGCATGGCAGGAGGCCAAGCTGTAAACTTCTGCAGGTTCACACGTGACTGCCGCACAACCCAGCCTCCTGGGGAAACCAGCCAGCTGAACACAGGAACGTACACCCGCGTGCTCTGAATGTCCTTACTTGTGCTCAGCCCCAGAATATCTTGCTCCCATTTGATGCGGTTCATGACACACAGAGGGCGTTGATGTGCCCTGACGTTCAGCCAGGCGCACCACATCAGGAACGCCACGTCCTACTTTGGGAACGGGGCTGGTGGCGTTAGGCAGTGCAGCACCCCTCTGGGCTCGGGAAACAGCTCCCACTGCTAGAGCCGTTCCCGGGGCCGAGTGCAGGGGGCTCTTCCACCCACCTCCTGGTGCCCACCTCTCAGATAGTCGCTGTCGTTCAGCCTGCCGCAGACAGCCAGCATTGGGTCACGCAGGGAGCAGTGACAGCTGATGTTTACCTTGCAGCTGACCTGCTCACCTGTTCTTGAATTTCCATGCCACTGCGGGCCTTGCAGAACAGGTTTCCAGGGGCAAGGCCAAGGTTCAACCTGTCGTCAGGCTGGTGGCTGATGCTCCAACCCATGCTGTGGCTGGTGGAGAGGCACTGGTGTGTGCTGCTGGTGGTGTGCTCTGCCAGCATGTGCGAGAGGGCTGGCCAGGATCAGGTAGCTGTGGCTTGCTTCAGCAAGCCTGCCTGTCCATAACAAGGGCCCAGTTCCTCTCACGTCTGTTCACAGCTGCCATACCATGACTGAACTGCACTGACAGGCGCAGTGGCGAGCACTGTCTCAGAAGCCGGAGCTGTTTACAAAAGCTGTGGAATACAATTTCTACAGCAATGCTGAAATCTTCTATGGTGGGATTCATCTCTCCTGACTTTCTGTTGCCAAAAGCTGATCTTGCTGCCTAGCCTTGTTTCACAGTCACATCTGGAGTTCATTTCGTCTCACTCTGAAGTAAGTATCTAAAATAGACCAGACAACTCACGCCTTTGGAAATACTTCTTTTTCCTTCTCTGACTATAAAGAGAAGGTGATTGACTGGCTCATCCCGAGGGTTCTGCACTGAATCCATGCAGTGCTGCCACAGAAGTGGATCCTATCACCTGTGTGTGACAATCGCAAGAAATGTCATGCCCTCTGTAGATAAAACTCTTTGTATCCAACTTTAAAATACATTGATAGAAGCATTGTTGGGAATTTTCTGGGTGTCTCACTTTAAGAAGTATGCTCCGCCTTCTGTCCACATAGACAATGGGCTTGCAATTACATTTCCAACAGAATTCTGTTCTTCCACTTGATTGCAAGCTGACAGCAATGACAAATAGGGACCCATTGCTAATGTTCATATATATTTTTCCTCAGACTTTGCAATATGCTGATAGTTAAAAGCTATCCAAATGTAGGTTGTAATATGTGTAACTTCAAAATTATCAGATGAAGCCAAATCTGATTTATTATGGTGAATGAACCTACGCAATTTGAAGTTGTTTTATCTATATATAATAATAATTACAGCCTTAAGAACTAGGGAAAGATAACTCTTCATCTAAATAAAAATATGACAATGGATCAGTTTACCTGAAGACTACGTGTGATTGCATTTCCTGTATCCCGAGTTGTTTTCAGAGAAAAAAGCTTCAATATATACATTCTTTTCTTATGTTAAAACTAAGTTAAATGAACAAGAAATTACTTCTTAAAAGACTAATGAAGGAACATTGCAATTAAAACTATTATAAATAACTTTTTTTTTTGTGTTGCATATCTTGTTATTCAATGGTAGAAAGAGGCTGGGTTTTAATCTGCTCACTCAGTATATGGTTACATGCCACAGTGTGAAGTCTCACTGTCAAAGTGGAAAAGTCAAAACTTTAAATGAACAAAGAAAATAAAGACCCATAATAAATCAATAAATACATAATCCTCACAGTAAAATCTGTAAAATCATATCAAGCATAATCCAATAGCAAGTGTGAATACATCAGATAAAATGACCACAGTTAACTTACTAAGCTTCAGGGGAAAGTGAGACCTTGCATATTTATGGACTTAGCACATTTAAAATTTCATTTAGCTTTCAGGAGTAAATAATACATTTGCATGTATTTCATTGAGTCAATTTAATCTTTAGCAAATTGCTTGAAATATGGCATCAAATTTTTATACAGAAAAGGCTAGTAAAGACTTTTCATACAAACTTTGTCAAACTTACGAATTTCAGGTGATTACGTTTCGCTGGAAAGAAAGGTGATGGTGGCACAATGCCCTTCCTTCCAGGGTTCCTGAAGTTATAGGAGTCAGAAAACTCTCTTTTCTATATTTATAAATCACTAGAGAAGAATGATCCTTTAATTAGACATGAATCTGGTTTTGTACTTCAAGTTTCTGGCAAAAGAGAGGACCATGCTGTTACATGCAACCAGCTGACCAGAAACCCTGTTTCTTGAGAATCTGTTGCTAAAGCCTGGAATGACTTCCTGGGTCAGATTTTTTCTTTTGAGCTGGAGAGTTCTGCTCTAAAGAAGGCAATGATCAGATGGTTTTAATGAAGTGCTTCATTAGACATGAGAGCTGATTTTCTACGTGTGGTTGATTAGCAGGTGAGAGCTGGGCTAGCTGTGTGTAACAGGCTTATTCTTTCTGTTTGGCCAGTCTGCAGTCATCTTGGAGGGACAGCTGTGTCATCCTACATCTCCTGTTGGCACCTGCAGGAACTGCCCATAGTTACGTTAAATAATCCTGATTTCTGATAGGCAGGTGCTCTACAATGGGAAGCTGTGATTTCCTGAGGCCATCCACTTCTCTTTGGGGCTCCATGAGGGTAGCCCTCTTGCACCTCTGCATCAGGGTTGTGACAACCAATGGCCCGTACCAAAAGCTGGCTGATGTGAATGTGCGATTTGTGTCCTCCTGAAGAACTAAGCCATCCCTTAGTATCTCTGCTTGACCCTCATCAAAGGCACCAATAAGTGTAAGTCACTGAGGTTGCAGGATGCTTGGGAAAAGAGCCTGCTCTCTCAGAGCTCTGGTACATGAGCTGAGCCACTCCATGGATGGTAGAGAGTCCCTGTTGGAGAGGTGCTTAAGCAGCGTTACTGTTTAGACTTAAAAAAAAAAAAAAAAAAGAAGGGTAAGAAAACAAGTTGTTCCTCCTGGGAGAGGCTGGCACCACCAGCATGCTGGCAGGTAGGCTGCCAAAGGAATGACAGCATGAGAAACCTGCCTTCTTTTGCAAAGCTTTTACATCAGCAGCTGTGGGAAACTTTTGCAATCACCTTAAGAAGGCAATCCAAGGTTTAAAAAAAGGTGGTGGAGTGTGCCACTTCTTGGAGTAGGCAGTGCTTTTGCTGTGACGTTGCGCTGGCTTCCAGCCTGAAAGCCCTCGGCAGCAGGAAAGAAACAGCCTGACACAGAAGTGACACACAGTAAGTTCTCTCTCTGCCTTTCCCTGTCTCTGCACCTCTTGCTGTGTGTCTTGTCCCACTCTTGCTTACTGTTTCTTTCCATTTATTTGTTTACTTGCTTAATTGTTAAGTACCAGTGCAGGACAGACCAGGGTTTTTGTACATCTCAGTGTCACTAGGCTTGAAAGAGAGTATACAAAGTGCAGAAATAGAATTCTGCACATTATCTTGTTTTTTTTTTTTTTTAAAGGATAGGCATGGTGGACAGTGGGTTCTTTTACCTCACTGTAACAAAATTGTTCATTACCATTATTATTATTTTTTTTAAACAGTCATGAACTAGATCTTGTATCATTCTTCTGGCTTCATTTAATTTTTAATACGGCTAGTGTCGATGATTTACTCTTTTGCCAAAGTACAGATTTTTATAGGGTGGTCATGGAAAACGGTCATTAGGCATAAGAGAAGATGTGTTTATACAGTTTAATATTTGTTGTAAGTTTAAGGTAGATTATTAAGCTGGCAGCATAACATTAAGTATTGTGAAGATAGAACCATGTCACTGGTTCAAATACTGTTCATTTAACAGACTCCAGTATTTTACAGAGTTAATCATCAGCAAAATATAAATCAAATAATGTATATGGTATAGAGAACTTGGTCTTTCAGCTACAGTCCTGTAATGATTGAGTTAAGCCTGAATTCATAGTACATTAATTATCTAAAACCTCTTTTTTTCTTTCTTTTTTTTTTTTTCCAATACTTTTTGATTTGTCAGCTGCTAAAGATTATCTAAGGAAGGTTAGATCCCTTTCATAAAAAGTGGATTACTCTGAAATATACATGTATTTGCTTTCCATAGTTGCTTTTGGTGGATTCTACTGAAGTAGGATTTGGAAATGAAAACTACAAAATTGAAGTGGGAGTGCTTATGAGGCTTTATGTCTCTTTATTAGGCTTTAGTGGCTATATGCAGTCATTAACTTTTTGGGGTGGCTAAGAGAGTTTTGACCTCTCTAGCGATCTGTGGACTTTTATCAGGGAGTCCAAGTTACTCCTGGGTGTCTCATTTGGGAGAACTGCACACGCCGGTGGAGCAGAACAACCCTCGTGGGTCAGCCCTGGAAACACTGCCGTGGCCATGCAGCCCACAGGATCTAAAAGCCCTCATGACACCTAAATGGCCTCCACTCAGAGCTCAGCTGGCCTCCAGGGCCTGCAGGAGCGGAGCTTTGATAAGTTCCCAGAGGAACTAGGACCAGACCCACTTCAAAGGGAAATCTTCTGCCTCCCTGGGGCCCAG
>VXAL01012515.1:4172-39362 GCA_013399475.1 Chauna torquata
TTTGCATTGGGCCAGGCTTTTAAGCCCTCTTAAATCTTGCATTTATTTCTCTGCTCCAATGAAACCAGTGAAGTTCTACAAAGATCTGGGCCATACGATGTACCCAGTGGTCTAATGTAGTTCAGTGGTCCAGAGAGACAAATGTTTTTACCTTTTCAAAATCCAGTGTTGACTCAGTGATTTAGCAAAGGAAATCTAAGGTGGTAAGCTNATCTGCATTTTCTTAAATCCTTTGTATTTTTATTTTGCCTTGTAAATTAACTGAAGCTTTTATTATCCTAGGGAAACAAAAAAAATTTGCCAGATTCTGCGTGTACTCAGCCTGATCAAGAAAAGGACTTAAATGTAATCAAAACTGAAGATGAAACCAAACTAGAAGATAAAGAAGAGGAAAAGATTAAAGAAATGGAAAATCCTACCGTAAATACAGAGGCTGAAGAAAAAGAAAAATCAGGGTAAGTTACTCNNNTTACTCTGTTTATAATCAGCTAAGACGTCTGATGTGTGCCCGTTAAGTTTTACTCTCTTGTAATTTGAACTTCAAATCAGACATCCCTATCGTGAATTACTCTTATCTTCTAAAGACCTGTGTGTTCCTAACTTTCTTATGGTTAGTGCTGTTGAAGTTAGTGAGTCTAATTAAAAATAGAAAATAATAAATTAAAAAAGCTTTCCTTAAAACCTTTTACAATATCCAGGCCTAAATACTTATAAGCTGGATGAGCAAGAGAATATATAAATCTCACTTAATTCAAAAGTATTGCAGTCATTGCAGGTAGTATTTTTCTGTTCAACTTTGGTACCAGGTTTTGCTGTTGGACAGTGGTATGTTCTGGGTAACATGGGAAAAGAGAGAAGTACCTTACATCATTTAACAGCTTTGCCTTTGAGAGGGGATGATACTGGCAGGAGACTCTTGTGCAGCTGTTTAGACATGAAGTTTTGGAAGTAGGAGATAGATTACATGGCCCTGACCATCCCTGTTACTGTGGATGAAATGTGTGCAAGCAACTTCTGTAATGGAATCTGCAGGTTTTTGTTTCAGTGCAGAAAAATAAAAACAAGTGGTTTTTGACAGCCATGTTTAAAAAAAAAAAAAGTTTAAAACAGAATATAGTTCTTACTAATCCCCAGCATGTTAACAGTTTTTATTCTTACAGTTAGGGTCCTCGTACAGTATGATTTCAAGTGAGTAAGAACACAGAAATGGCTGTTATGGGTCACATGAAAGGTCTTTCTAAATTGAGTATCTCGTCTCCAACAGAAGACAGTAGCAGATGCTTAAAGGAGAAGCTATGATAAGAGGGAAGGCAGATAATGACACTTTCTTATCCTTTCGCAGCAATCTGTGTCTCAAGGATGTTTTTTGTACTTAATACCAGCTGCTGCCTGACCACTAATTCACTTGTTCATTCCACTGATTTTTGCTAGATTTAGTAGATCAGCTATCTCCTATCTAAATACCAGTAACTTAGTGCTTGTTCTGTCCCATTAAATGTTTTAACAGAATAATATAGTTGTGTGTTGATTTCCAAGCTCATTTGTAATAGTTTTTTTTTTTTTAAAATCTTACTAAGGATTTTCATTTCCACATAACAGATTCCAAAAGGATCCTTCTTTAAAATGTTTCTCTTACCTATTTTGAGTGAAATTCCATTGGAAATTTGTATGACTCAGAAATGCAGGACAACAAAAAATCAGGTTTACTTGAACTCAGTAGAAGAGCCTTTTCTCTGTGTATGTGATTTTGTTTGTATCCTAGGTGAATGTCTTTTTTTTTTTTTTTAAAGACTGATTGCTGGACTTTTATATACGGCATTTTTAAGATGAACTAGATCAGTGGTACTGTAACAGGTTTGCTGAATTTTCAAAATTATTAGACATTTTACCATGCTACTTTCAAAATATTTAACTAAATAGATGGAAATCTTTGCACTGCTGAGAAAATAGCAGTTTTTAAAGATCCCTGAATTTTGTGTGTATACACGTCTGTGGTGTTATTCAGTATTTGTTTATATACTTAGAAAGCAGAGTGGCTTAAAACTTATCATGCTGCTGTAGAAAAAAAGTACAATTATAAGCTGTGTTTGCTTTTCATAATAATAATCTGTGTTTTTTATTATTATTCTGATTCATGTCCATTTGGGTTATTTATGACAAGAAAAATGTTGTAGCTTTTCTTAGTTTTTTCTTTATATAAAGAAAATATTATTTCCTCTTAATTTTCCCCAATTCATCTGATGGTAATTGAGTTAGTTCTTTTCTCTCTGCTTCTCTGTGCTCATTCAGTAAAAATTCTTTGAACTAGTATTTTGCTATTGTGATTCATGAAAGATTGTATCAAGTGCTTAAAATAGAATAGAAAACACAGCTCTAAAAATAGATGTAGGGCGATGATATGATCATTGCTGGGGTTGTGTTTTCATGGAATACTTTAAACATACTGACATGAAAGACTTGTAGCAGTCAGTAGCCTCAGCATTTATAAGTAGTAGTAGTGCTGTTAGCTTGATTTCTTTTGTTGTTTTTCCTAGAGACTGATTTTGTACTTCATATAGGCTTTAAAGGGTTAAAAAAAAAAAAAAGATGCTGACATCCTAAATACCTAAAAATAAGTAAATAAAAATATGCCTTTATAGTATAAACACTAAAGGGTTTTTGTGAGCCTGGTGTGCTGGTGGGGACATTGTGCTAGATAGACCCCCCCCCCCCCCCCCCAGCTGTATAGGATAGAAGTGGGAAAAGGTCTAAAAGGGGAAAAATTCTGTATATTTTAGTTCAACAAAGAACTGGAACCAAAGTTCCTGTAGATGGAAAGCTAATCGACAAAAGAAAAAAAAAAGATCGCTGTGGACTGTTTTTTTTTTTCTTCTTCTCTGTGTATTTCTGAAATTGGTTTTTAAAATACGGACCATCTGTCTTTCACAGCGCTAACCAAATAGTCAGACAAATGAAATCTATTGTTACATGAGGCAAATTTGTGGAGTCGCTATTTGAATTTACATCTCTAGGATAAATATAATATAGATAGATCTTCATGTGCCTTTTAATCCTATGGTCCCTTCTGCACAGAGCTTGACAGTAGGATGAAAAGGAGGAAAAGCCTGAGTGTAGTTCTCTTTCTCTCTTCCCCAGAGTGTCTGTACCTTACCTATCTGTGAATGCTGAGAACAGTGTCAGAAGCAGCTTACCCCTCATTCTGAATATTTCTGTATATGCTTTTCCTTTTTTTGTGTGGCCAGTGGAAGATGCATGTGCTATATGCTATTTTGTGCAACTGCTTAGCGATAAAAACAGTACGAAAAGGCCATCTTACTGGTCAGCTGCTTTTGGATGGCTTTAGGAGTATTATTTTTTTGTAATGCGTTATTTCTCATGGGTCTGTCTGAGAGAGATCTTTACAAAAATGGCTTCGTAAACCCCTCTTTTTCCCTGATACACATTCTTTCTTAGCCAATAAATAAGAAAGTTTAAGATGCTCATTCTTTTGAAGTTCCTGGTAAACTTGTTTCTGAAGTAATGGTCTTCCGATGTAGCATTCCATGCTTGGCGCAGTTTTTCTTTGTAGCATCTAACATGAACTATTGTAATTAATCCAAGACTCGAGTCAAAGCCAACAAATTCAAAACTGAGAGGTGCTTTTCTGTGCCCTGAGCTTTGTAGGCAGTTGAACGTGTTCCGAAGAGACTGAGGCTAGCAGCCTAGTGGAGTTTAAAAAAACAAAAAAAACACGAAACCCACTTTTTTTTTTTTTATAAGCTAATAAAATCAAGAGTAAGAGAGTCTTTGAAAATTTCATAGTAGATGCAGTTTGAACTGAAGGGCAGGTTAATTGCTAATTAAAAAATATTAGCAAGAAACTTTTTTCCCAGGTGATTAATTTAACACCAAGTGTTGTATGTTTTTTTTAAATGTTTTAAGCAGATGAGCCATTGTCAAGAATGTTATATTGAACTGAAAGTTCAAAAGTGCTCAGAATCTGGAAGACAATTACTGTTTTCAAAAAAAATTGCGTCAGACTTGTATATTGGTAGTACTTCAGTATTTGAGGTGACTAGGCATGATTCTTTGAAGTGATCTCGTTTGCAGTATGGAAAAGTTGCAAGAAGGTTTGTGCTGGTGTTTTCTTTCTCTTGGCTGAGGTGCTGCCTTAGCCCTTGACTCCAGGAGCAGCTGCCAGCTCTGGATCTTTACCTTGCTCTTTGTCACCATGCTGTCACTTTGAGTACTCACAAATAGTTCTTGCTTAGTCTTATGAAATTTCCTGGGCTTTTTTTCTTAAACTGATTGCTTTTTGCATTCATTCAAGGAATGCATGAACACGTGTTCTAAAATATGATTTAGAAACCTAAACACGTCTGGTTGTCTCACTGCCATGTTCGGGTGTTGTCTGTGTGGTTTCCTGGGAATCAGGACCATCCTGTTGTGACAGTATCAAAAGGAGAAAATGCTAAGTCTGTTCGGCTAATGATCTTGAATGGAGTTAAACCATTCATGCACATGCAGGGAAAAAGTCTTAATCTTTGATCTGTTATGCATTATTAAAAGCAGTAATAGCATTTTCCCCCACCTGTAAGTGTGTGTGTGGAGTGGCTAGGAATAATAAAAGCAGGAGTTGAGAACTAAGTTAGGATGGGCATTGGTTCACGTTAAGGGTTTTACTAGGGCTTACCACCCTGATAGGGTAGGGTCATTACCCACTATGGCTGTGCTGGGGAGGGTTTTTATTTGTACAAGAGAAAAATGTTCTGGAAATACTTTATGGGCATGTTCTGAAAGCAGTTTACAACAAGATTATGTAATAGTCAGAAGCTCAATTTAACATACAGGAGATAAGATTGTTAGAGGCAGCATTTTCTTCAATTCCTTATCTGTTAAAATGATACATTAAAGCTGTGTGGTGGTGAATCTGAAATGTTAGCAGGAAGGTTAAAATGTTTTGGAGAGAAGATTTGATACGGAAGGCATATCTTTTAGCTTCTGGATTAGTGTTGAGAAGTAGATATTGAGATAGCTCTCTCCGGTCTGATTTAGGTTTGTATGGAATTGATTATTTATTTAGCTTGGCAGAAGGGAGAGAAATGCATCTTGTTCATTGCACAGTTGGTGTGAACATCTGTTCTGAATCTTAGACTGCTGGTGTGTATGCAAAAAATGCATTTATAAGAAGTGTACTTATGTAGTTTCATTTACAGGAACATCTTTCTGTGCTCATATTGCAATGCATGTTATATTTGTGTATTTCAGCTGCCAACTGTATTGACAAGGAAGTTTTTATATAGTCATGTTTTAAGAAACAATATCTAATCTTTTTTTTCTTAATAAAGAATATGCACTGATGCATAACATCTGTGTATTGCCTGCTCTTGATACTGCAATAAACTGCTAATGGCACAATAACAGTGTGGACAGTGGCAGTGTAAATTTACCAGTCCTGTGTGTGCCTTGCCTTGAACGGGAGGGAGGTTTCTCTGATGTGGAAAAAGTGGTTCTGTCATCACATTTTACATAGCTTATGGTCACTGTGGAGGTTGTTAGCCATGGTAGCTGTCAGTAAGACAAATGTGCTTGGCTGAGCCCTTCACCATTCATCAAATAGTAGGTGTTCTCAAGCTGTGTGTGAACCAATGCCATAAAAATGAAAAGTGCTATATTCCTCAGCCAGACTTCTGAACCATCCATTACCCTTTCGAGGCATGATTCAAAGTACCTTAAAAACTTGGCTGAATGATTAGAAGCGATAACACGAGGTTCTTTCATTTGTCTTCTCCATAGCAGTAGAGGAAAACATTTTTCACAGTGCATGCTCGCCTGGTTGAAGTGTACTGAACTCTTCTCTGCGATGTGATTCAGGTCAAGTTAGTGCCTTTCCCCTTCCATCAGTGATGGGCCACAACCACGCGTTTGTTCAGATTTTTTGTGTGTGTAGACTGGAGCCTTTATTTTATTTTATTTTTCTTTGCAACTTCACAAGGAAGAAAAATACTGGTGGATTTTCTTGGTTTTGTTAATTTTATTAATTAAATAGGAGGTTCTAGTGTCATGGCATAAATATGGTTCTTAATGGCTTCTCTGCCTCAAAACTTCAGGGCATCTTAATACAGCTGTGATTGAGAAAGTCAGCGGATGGAGGAGACCTGACATTTTTCAGCTCTGTATTATAAGAAGTAGAGGTTAAATAATACTCTAGGATGAGAAAAAGGCGGGGGGGTGGGGGTGGGAACAAAAATAGAAGCTAATTGCTGAACTTGAAGTGTCAATTACACTGGAGTTTTTCTGCTAGTGGTTCAATTAACTGTAATAACTTAATTGAACCAATAATTGAAATAATCTTGCCTCCTCAAGTTTTAGAATAACCCCTGAAAAAATGTTGCATTTGCTGTCTCACCTGCTGTGTGCGCCAGCATGGTGTGTCAGGGGAAGTGTATTGGAGTAGGTTTTTGCAGCTAGGTTTGCCGCAAAACGGGGATCCTGAGGCAGGTCTGATGTTCCAAATCACACGCTGCCTCGTGGGCTTCACCTGGGCTTTGGGAAGACACTATGGCTTGTGCCAGTGATTGTGGGTTGAATAAGTTTGCATGATATTGCAGTTCCTTTCATGATGTAATAGCATGTGCTGTTTCATCTGTTTGTTGGCATACTTACCCATACTATGGGTTTGTTGGTGTTAAATCTTTATACTGACTGAGAAGTACCTGCTATGTGTGTATTTTTGAACACTTGAATTATTTTTAGCCTTTTAACTATTTCAGAACGTCCTTTGGATCTAATGACATGCAGTATTTATATGATCTAAACACTTTAATGGTTTTACTTTGTTATTAACAAGTGTTGTTGCATTCTAATTCATATTTCCTGCTTCTGAAGGTTCATGCTCCCATTTGGTGGGAGATGGGGTGAGGGTATTCTTTGGACCACAGTTGTAATTGGAAATGCTTCTTTGTCCTCTTGATAAGCTTTCTGGTACTTTTTTGATTTCTGGAACACAGTTACGCTTGTATTCCTGTGTCTCTTGTACAGTATGCATGCACATCTGCTGCTGCCTTGTTTCATCAGCTGCTGCTTAGGCCATTCAAATTGTTGCAGCTTTGTGGCAAATACTGCTTGGTATCTTTTGTTACTTATTTACTTTAAGTTGACAATTATTGTCTGCTGCCAAGAGGCTTGTTTCTTTTGTTTCCTTTTTTTTTTTTTGTATGGGAATTTGACTAAACAGCCTTAAAAGAAACCTGATGTTCTCATGCATATATAAATGGACAAATGAGGTTATTACTGTGCATGCTGGATGGCTACAATCACAATTTTCTCTTGCAAACCTCTGTTTCATGGCAGTCATGACTTCTCCTTCATCTGCACTGCCAGGTTTGAGCTTTTTATGGCCTTGTAAAACAAGATGTCTTTTCTTCCTTGCAACCATTGGAATGTGCTTTTTTTGTTCCAGGAGCTATGTGAGTACACAGGTTTTTCTGCTCCAAAATGATGAATGTTCTTTGCTTTTGTTTGGTTTCCTAGAATCTCCAGCTTATGATTGCTAACCGAATCACTCCTTAGAACAGTCTTTTAAAAAATTGCAGCCATCTCTGCTTCTGTTTTGGTTTTGCTTCCTGACATTTCCCTCCACCTGTGTACAGCCTGCTCTCCACATCTGCTAGACCATCCAAGTTACTCAAGCTCACAGTGAGAGTCTCACACATCTTCCAGAGAAGTCCTGGTATTGTCATGAGTCTTCATAAAAAATCTGTTGAGACACCAAGAAAGTCAGGGGGTGTTTATGGTGAGAGAGACTCCAAAGTTGTTCAACTTCCCAAAGAGCCACTGGCATCATAATGGCCAGTCTCTGGAAAATGCTGAATCTCCCTCATAGGCATGCCTTTCTGTGCAGGCATCATTCAAGGACTGTACCACTGGTCCTTGGGGGTAATTGTAGCAAAATTTGTTTTTGTTACACTTTTCCCATTACTGAAAGGACTTTTCAAATCACAAGCTCATCTTGTTGTCAGAGCAGTGATTGCTATTAGCTTTTGAATGACAAGAACTGTTAAGCTGAAATTAGCTGGGATCTTTGATTTAGTGCAGCAGAGAGTATAATTTAAGAGCATTTAAATTGTTGGCTGATGCTTTCTGTTGTGCAGTTCTGTTCAGGACTTTTTCATTAGAGCCTTTGAGGAGTTTTATTAGTGATTTCTTGGGAAGTAGACTTTGCCACATAGTGTGCAGTGGAGGTGAAGTGAGCTTTCAAAGCTCATTCATTTATGTTGCAATTTTTAACTCTGGTGGTTTTAAATTCAGTAGCAAAGTGTACCCCCCTTAAAGTATATAACTAAAAAATTTTGGCCTTACAGAACCAAACTGTCTGGTCCATGCAACATAAAACTTAATAGATGTATTTTCTACTATTTGATGTAGTTAATACACCAAGAGTAGGAATATTAGCATTTGTCTCATGGTGTATGTGACATTCATTTCTGAAGTAATTTCATTAAATCGTTGTGGTTACGCTAGAGTTGAATTTGTCTTATTATCTTGAATTCTCTTTTGACAGCTAATTAGATAATACTGCAATTTTACTTCTAATAAGAAGCATTTGAGTAATTAAAACAATATTTGATCCTTTTGCAGAGATAAAGCTTGGTACCTTGAGTATTTTCTACTGAAAAATGTCATGGAAAGATTTAGATTATTAAATACAGACTTCGTATTTGTGAGGTTAACTTAAATATGGGAGTGAATCAGACGTGGAGCAGCACTTATCACTTGTTACCCAGTTTGTAATGCATCCAAACATACCAGTTCCATGTCCCAGTTTTTAAATTATTAATGGTCTGTGGTTATTGTGAATTTAGTAAGCAGCCCTAATCTGTTTTGTGTTGCCCAGAATGGGATTAGAGTTGTGTGAAGGCCAATAATAATGTTTTGTAAAGCTATTTAAGATTAAAAGATACTTTCCGTGTTATCTTTTGTGATTTTTGACTGCCTCTCTAAGATAGTTGGAGATAATTTTCAGAACTACTGAGCAGTCCATAGCTACCTCTGACAGGGGCCAGCAAGATTTGTGGGTTCTTAGTGCTTCTGAAAATTGGTCTAAATTTCTAAGTATGTATTTAAAAATAGCTTACTTTTGAAAACAGTGAACACCTGCTTGTGTATTTATATAATAATTAAATGCAAGTTTGATTTATATTTAGAAGACTTTGGGCATAATTGGCAAGGAATGACGAGGTCATAAATCAGTACAGGTTTCTTGATTTGCTAAATAATCTCATGTAGATTTTTTTTTTTCCCTAAAATCTGTTTTTGGTTCCTTTGACTTCAAAGTATTGAGATAGAGAGAATTGATTATAAAAGAGCCAAGGATCTTTCGGGGAAGCAAGTTTCATGAAGTGCTTGTAAAAACTTAGATTGGAAAATGGAATTTAGGAAACTTTCTCTATATTGAGAAGGATGAGTTTGGAAAAAAAAAAAAAGATACCTAAAGGGACTGCATGAAGGATCATATAAAGATGAGTTTGAACAACTTCTGCTCATACAGATTTTGATGGATTACTTTTTTTTTCTTTAAGCCAAGTCATTTTTGCACCTTACAATCACTGGATTTTGTGTGTATTGCTATATCCTATTTTGCTGATATTACTCGCACGTAGTGCAGTTTCACATATTTGGAGCCTGCTGTTTCCCAGTCTCTAATGCATCCACAATATTTATCAATATATGTGGTTTGGAACTGAAAAGCTTATGAAGTATCTCATATTAACTCTACAATTTTTTAAACCTTTCAAGAGATGACACGAATAAGGAAGAAGATGAAGATGAAGAAGAAGCAGAGGAGGAGGAAGAGGAGGAGGAGGAGGAAGAAGACAACAATAACAATGAGGAAGAAGAGTTTGAATGCTATCCACCAGGCATGAAAGTCCAAGTGCGGTATGGAAGAGGGAAAAATCAAAAAATGTATGAAGCTAGTATTAAAGATTCTGACATCGAAGGTGGAGAAGTCCTTTACTTGGTGCACTACTGTGGATGGAACGTGAGGTAACTTGAGTTTTAGTTAGTGATTACTTCTTGAATTACTTCTAAAATACACTTGTGTATTTTAAAAACTAAATGAATACAGAGATCTGGAGTCCTAAACTTTCAGTATTGGTGTTCTGTGAAGGGCATTGTAGTGTATGAAACTATTAGATTTTTAGCATTATATAAATGCAGTACTTCAGTTATTTAGAAAATCATCTTAAAATGACTTTTTCAGGGAAGGCTTCCTTCACTCTGTCTTATTTTTAGGTCTCCCCATACAACAAGTGACAGCCCACTCTTTCATAAATGCCTCCTTTGGATCTCTTTAAGCCAATTTTATCTTATACAATATTTGAATAGTGCACTTAACTGAGTCTATATACACTCTTCTTAGAGCAGCACAGAGTACATTAGCAGTATGGTATTTAACAAGAGAAGTACAAGATTCTTGATGGCGAATTAGTGTGCGGCAAATAATTGCATTTCATTCAGGTCTGAGTTCCCACCTGCCCCTGGCTGCCTCAGGCTTATAAACAAGACTCTTCTTAGCCCAGTGGCTTCTTGTGCTTTTCTTAATATATTCAGGATTATATGCTTTTTGATGTCTTTAATATACCATTAATAGAAATAAATTGAAGGATTAATATATTTTTGCCCTTTAAGACCACTTTTTTGCAATTTAAAACTTGAAGAAACTTTGACAACAGTAGAGAAAACTAAAGCTTCTGAATGGATTTTAAGCCAATTACCCAGTCTTCTGCTTTTTTCCTCGGTTTCAGCGTATCTGCATATTGTCCTCAGCTGTCATCTTTAAAACTTTATTACTGTGTTTATAGAGCTTTTTTTTTTAAAAAAAAAAAAAAAAGCAAATCTACTATAGTGTTTGTTTTTTTTCTTTTTTTCTTTTTTTTCTTTTTCCCCCTCTTCTGGAACATGTGAGGCTCTTACAACCTACTGTCATCTGGACTTTGATAACCATCCTACCTCTGACCAAGAGGGCAGGACAAATCTCGTTTATTCAGTTCTAGCAAGATCTGCTAGCAAAGGTCATGGTTACAGAAGCTTAATACTTCTCTCCCTCCCTTGAATATACCTCTTTGCATCTATGCCTGGTGATTTCCAGGGCCACCTAAGCCACTGCCGAGGAGTGACATCTTGATATTGTGGGTTTTGATAGCAATCTTTTGTAGAATTTTGATCTGCATACGTAATGATCTACAGGAATATGATCTTTCACATACGCTGACTTCAGACAACGTTTGTAAGCATAGTGGGCTATAAAGTCTGGGCCTTAAAATGCCCAGATACCAGGGGAGATGCAGCCTGCTCAAGGTAGGATTTGGAATGACTAGCAGTTCAGTCATTGCTGGGTAGGACTTGCCTTAGGAGCGTAAGTTGGTGAAATTCACACCCTACTCACTGAGGATTACTGTGTATCATTCAAAGAGGTGTCTTTTTTTTTTTTTCCTAAAACTCTTGGTTTGGAATTTATCTGTCAACGTAGAAGTTATTTTCCTTTTTGAGTAAATATTATTAAATACATGATACGAGATGAGATGATCAGAGTTTCATTTGAGCAGTGTCACTTTAAATCTGAAGAAATGAGAAGTCAAAAATGAGCCTTCATCTTGGAGAACCCAGCATCCTGATAATTAAAGGAGAAAACGAGATTGTGTTTTTTTTCCTGTCTGTTTGTTTTTTTAAACTCTGCAATTTTAAGTAAATACACAGATTGATATCAGAGGTGTTCTTTCTGTGACTAGGATATATTTAAAAAAAAAAAAAAGCATTTTTAGTAAACTTTCTACTCATTTGAGAGGTGAAAGGGGTCATTTGTTTTTGCGGGCAGCAGGACTTGCATTCCTATTCCTACTTGGGGTGCCAAAGAGCCCTCTGAAAGGGGCTGAGGGTCAGGATTCTTTTCACTGAAAAAGATGCCAGTGGTTGGGATTTAGCTATGGGACTGTGTATGGACTCTGTTAAATGTGGCTAATTTATTTAATTAAAGTAAAATTATTTAAATTTTTGCATCTGACAGTAAGTGTGAGCTTAAGACATCGTCTAAACGCTTTGATATTTTAGTATTGTGAAGACAAGTCTTGTATGATATGGTAACTTGCTGATTTGGCTTTCAGTCACAACCTGGAAAAGTAACTGCTTTACTGGGGTAGGTTGTAATTCCTCCTCTCCTCATTCGCTATAGCTGTGTTCCTCACATCTAGTGTTTATGCAGGGGCAAGTGCTGTAACGTTAGGCCGTGGGGTGTACTGAGCTGAACATCCAGGGTTTTCTTAATTCTGTCAGCCTCCTATCCCTTAAAGTCAACTCTCCTGTTTCCCCTTTTGATCAGTATACCATTTAATGACCTGTTCTTTAAACCTGTAAGTCTGAGCAAGAATCCTAAATAACCACTTATGTTTCTTATCCCAACGTAACTTCAGTATCAGTCTGGAATTTAGAATAATTGCGTGCATGGGTGCATGTGCTTTGGGGTACTCGGAATGGAATTTGGTAAACCTAGTATTCAGCTTTCATTATTTAATTTTGTTAAACTTTCTAGAATCAGTGACACTAACCACTGTGAAACTTTTTTCAATATAGTACCTAGAAAGTGTGGAAATGGAATAGAATTTGGCAGCAATGTATAGCTACACTACTTCATGCTAACAGATCTTGTTAGCTTGTGAGATTCAGGTGATACATGTTTCTGATAAAGGTAAAGAAAGGTAGCATGCAGTGAAGCCTGACTTGTAGCGAAAAGGAATTGTAAAAGTTTCTACCCTGTTAGAGAACTTTCTACATTATCACATTAACCAGAAGGGTCTCAGGAGAGAAACGGTATTTTGTTGCCTTCTAACAGGTACGGTTATGTTCTGAATTACGTGTGGTTTATATGAAACTAAAACTTCTCTGGAGCCTACAGTGCCAGTTCCTTCTGTTATAATTTTAGTTTTTGGCTGCTAGTACAGGGAGGAACGCATTGTATAAGCTTTCTGAGGTGAATTTCTTCTGCAATATGTTCCCAGTAATGAGAAAAAGAGGGTGCATATTCAGAATGAGTTTAAGCTGCTTTAACTCTGTCATATGGCAAAATATCACAAGATATGTTGTTCTTAAATATTCAAAGGATTTAAAACTAAGATTTATTACTTTCAACTTTAATTTCCTTCAGAAATACGAATGTGAAAGCATTACTTTTTGTCTTGGTTTCTTGAAGCATTAACAATACACAAATTTTGTACTTGACAGTCAACCACTGAAACTAAAGGAACTTGTGTAGCCAGATTTCAGGTGCTTGAGAGCAGTGTATGTCATGGGAGGAGAATTATTAAAAACTGAGTAAATAAAAATTGGAGTCCTCAACTAATATTTCAAGATTTGGATATTAGACTAAATAATCTCCTCGTTTCTTTGATCGCAGCCAATGAAAACATTTAATTACTCTATGTTAGCAGATACAGACAATATACTGGAACTTCTCAGTGAATTTGCTAAGGTTTACTAGTTCCTTGAGATCACTTGTCTTCCTGAGAAAGTGGCATCTTTGCTAGTATAAACCTAGAGGCTGGGAAAGTACGCTTTCTTCCTTGGTTCCCCTCTAGTACTGCTGTGGAGGGTTGACCATGCTATCTCTGAGAATATGTTATGGCTTATTTTAGCTTGCAGTCAGTACATACAGATATAATAGAATCGGTACATATCCCTGTGGAAAGTGCCATTTATTTTTCCACTATATAACTATGCATTTCACCCTTCCTTTGTTCCTTTTTTCCTTCCTTCCTTCCCATTCAAACCCACCTTTCTGTTAGGCCTTTATTTTAACTAGTAAGGCAGGAAAGTTTCACTCTCTACTGGTTTATCTTTGCCGTCATTTTGGTAAGACAAAGGGGTGTTATTTCTGAAGGCATTGAAGCTTTTCATATGAAACCCTTTTTTTTTTTAAAGTATATAATTAATAAATCATTCATTTTGTTCTCAAACAAGTCTGTGCTAACTCATTTAGGAACACCTCCTGGTCTTACCTCCTTCCCCCGTGACACCCAGCTGCTTGCTGCTGGGAGTTGAGGTAAGCAAATGTAGAAGACGGCACTGCGATAAAAGAACCCAGATCTTTTGGAAGCACGTACTTCTTGGAATGAAAGCTGAAGGACGTCTTTCCTGATTTTTCTGTTTTTCTTTTGGTTTGTGAACAGACTGTCTAAGGCAAGATTAGTAACGAAATGAGAGAGACTTCATTTTTACTATTTTAATAAGGTGCAGTTCTATAAAGAAAGACTCTAGTCTGAATTGCATGTATCGTTCGGATGCAGCTTGGCACCTGACGCGCTGCACAGCTTTCAGGGTGCTTCTCTGTCATGCAGTAGAGGAAAATGTAATTTAGTCAGGTGGTTGGCTATGACTTTTATGTATCCCTCCTGCAAGATCTGTTTTTGATGGTTGTCACAGCTTAGGAAAACTGTATGCATACGACATGTGAGTATTGAACAGAGGCCGTGCCATGCAAAGGAATGAAGTGTGGGCATCTGACTTCCCAGAGCAGGTTCGTGATTTCTGTGATGCCGGAGCTCCTTGCAGGGTCTAACGGCTGTTCCAGGCACAGTCAGTAGTGGAGCAGGATGTACTCTGGCCAGGAGTTGTGGCTGTCACAAACACAGATTTTTCAATTTGTGCTCCTTAAGATGAGTTGTGACTACTGCTTCTAGTATGTAACATTTAAGACCCGGTGGTGTCTACAGATACTCTTGTATTATTCTGCATTTGCCTTTCTCCATCGCTTCAGTACGCTCCCTCGTCTATCAGCTGTTGCCCTAACAGGCAGTGCGGTTTCTTTGAAGCACTATGTGCAGTGCATGGGGCTTTGCATATGTGGAAGATTGTCTTCACTCGTGGTATGCATTTTCAATAAGAACAATTTTTTTTATTATGGCAATATAATGAAGGCAGAAAGGGCACTGTCAGAATAACGGCTTTCCCCTGTGCATTTATCCGGTCCTGTTGCTGTTTTCCTGTATGCATTTAGGCCTAATGAAATCTTATATTTATGTGGATTGCAAAGTCCATTTGGCAGTCTGCTTAGCAGTATTCCTTCGTGAAAGCACATCTCTGACTTGAGGAAAGATTGCTTCAAATAGGGTTTCTCACAGTCCCACAGAAATAGTTTTTTGTTTTTTTTTTTTCCCCTCTCCATACCAAATCCAGTGCCTTCCATTAAAATAACTTGGTACGTTCAGTTTCTCTAGATGTTTCTGCTTTTATTAATGGTCACCAGATTTGGTGCCCAAATATCTAATGTCCTAAAGTCCCTTCCCTATGGATTTATTTTGTGGGAATCTGAGGGCAGCGCAGTTTTTAGGAAGTGGCTGTGGAATGGGAGAAAATAGAGCTTGCTAGCTATGTTCCAGGGGTGAAACGGGTATCAGCGTAAAGCAGACCAGCCATTTGCTGTACTTTGCTCCAGCCACACCAATGGGGCAGAAAGGGCAGTGGCAGTCCTGCAGTCTCGACCAGTTTGCCAGAAATGGACATCATCTGCAGCTTGGTGAGGGTGCTCGCCTCGGGGTGTATTCCATCTGTATGTCCCTTCCTCGCCCTGTATGCAACAAACATGCAACTGCTGGCTTTTACTTACGTGTATGAGGTTGGTCCTTGGGAAGTTCTGTGCTTTAGGATATATGAGGCTATATGTTTTCTAAAGGTGGTCCTGCCGTAAGGAAGGATATAAATCCCTATTCAAAGTTTGAGATGGCAACGCTGACTTGAAACCACTCTGATTATGCATCGACTCTCATCAGGCCTGGCTCTGAAGAGTTTCATTTAGGTTTTGGAGAGAAATCTGGGCCTATCCATGTACATGTCAGCTGGTAACAGTACAACTGTGACTGTATCTGCAGCAGTGTAGGTAATCTCAGTACGTTGTAGTCTGCAGGGTCTGCTGTTAATTATGTGGCTTTTATTTTTGTTGTTGTCACTTGGGAAAAAAGAAAAAAATATTTTGGAAAACTGTTTGTCAGAGACTACTGGTAGACTGTGAAGATAATTATAATTTCTCCGTTCTATGTTGTGTTCTGAGGTGTTCATTTTTCACTGTATAATTATGTGAAATTGAATAAAATACAGTGTTTAGTTTCTGGAATCCATTGCTTAGATCTTAACGTAGAGTATACAGTAAAGTGAGCTGGAAACTTCTTTTAACACTAATCCTTTTTAATTTGTGTATCAATATCAGAGATATAATTGGCAGCAGTTGCACAGAAGCTGAATTGGGCCTCTATCAGCAGTCATTGTATATCAAACTGGTGATCAGATAAGTCCAGCTGGAAAGCCAGCATGGTCATGAGCGCGTTATGTTCAGCTCCATTTGTGCTAGTTTTCTTGGTGTGGTGTTGGTTGGTTTCTTTCTCTCCGTTTTCGTGTTTACCTAAGGGGCTCAGAATTTGTGTGGCTGCACACTGAGGTAAAAGTGAATACATACTAATTTTTAACTGACCTATTTCTTGTTCTGACAGCTGTTGAATTGACAGTTGAACTAGGACAGCAAATGTTGCTTACTTTTTATTAAAAAAAATTTTTTTTTGCATTGATTCTTGCAATTTTTCAGAAATGTGCAATGAAACCGGGAAGTACAAGTTCCATATGTAAAGTATGTTCTTACTAAGAATGTATTTCTCTGATCTGGTGTTTGTATTTAACATGGCCAGCTTGATGCTGTTCATATGTTTTTGTCTAGTACCATTCTGGTATAGAATGGAAACATTTAACTGAAAATGAGTTGAAAAGTGTTAGTGTTAAGAGTTAGTGACTCGAGTTAGTGATTGCCAAGTGTTAGTGACTCAAAAGATCACTTTTCAGGCTGGAAGGAAGTGTGGGTTTTTCTTTTTGTTTTGTTTTGTTTTTTTGTTAACTGGTCATATTTTATGTAATTATTAGATTTTATTTTATTGTTAAGGTTTTACAGCCTTTATACAAAGTATTTCTCTTAGAGATCCATACAGAATTATCCTTCTGGTAGTTTGCTTTACCTGCATACATGGATTTCCTGTTGTTTGATGCAGGATGGAAAAGTACTGTGTTTGACTCCTACCCATCAGTGTGAGAAAACTTTGTCCTATATGCCCAAGCATATAAAGCATTGAACTGTAGCTTAAGCTCTACATACTGAAAAGTATACTAATGATGTCTTTATTTAAATTCCTTTTTTTTATATTGCTAACACTTTTCTTTTCCTCCATTACTTTCTCTTGCGATGTTGCTATTATCTGCTTAAAAACATGAATGTGTACAATTTTTTGTTTTTAGGTATGATGAATGGATAAAGGCAGACAAGATAGTCAGACCAGCTGATAAAAATGTACCAAAAATCAAGCATCGAAAGAAAATAAAGGTAATTTCTCTACTTTCTTCTCCCTAGTTCTCCCCCAACTTTGGTTTAATGTAAAATAAATACTTCCCCCTCCTCCCCACCATTTCTAACCTTTTGATAGGCATACAAATGCATGACAGTAAAAACTAAAACTTTTTTCTTCACGGTTTTGTTTTTTCACTTGGAGGGTGGGAAGGGAAGCTTCTCTTTCTTATATTTCTTGTGGGATTTAAGTATGCACTTAGAGAAAACAAAGCAGGATCCATCAGTACTGGGAGCTGACTCTGGGAGGTGAAATTTGGGAGCTCCTTCTGCTGATTGTGGAGAGCAAACCTATGACTAGTGCACGTGTATGTGACTTTATTTATAATTTTACTTCATAGCATTTTTTTCAAAAGTCACTCTTTTAAAACTGATATGTAGGTTTAGTTTATGATGTATTCTTTGGGCAGTGGGGTGCAAGGAAGCTTTTCCTTCTGCCGCAAATGTCAGTGCTCCTCCTCTCCCCCCCAACACTGTGGTTCCAGAGCTCCCTGCACACTGTGACAGAGCAGGGTGTCATAACCCTGCCCTGCCCGCTGACATGTGTCACTGCTGAGCTTGGGCGTCCTGCAGTGCCACGGCTCCAAGAGTGCTGGCTATGTTTGCTTTCTCGTTTGTGGTAGCATTGACAATGTTCCTGTCTTTAGAATAAACATCGCAGCATGGGTTGTAGAAAGGTATTTCTAATCTTTTAATCAAAGAGGAAAGCTTTTTTTTTTCCAGATTGAATGTTCAAGATAACTGTAAGCATGGCTTGACTCTATTCTATGTTAAGACGTATGCTCAAATTAGAAGAGTTTTTAATCTTTTCTTTCACACAGAATAAAACTGACAAAGAGAAGGAAGAGAAGTATTCTCCTAAAAACTGTAAATTACGACGTTTATCAAAACCACCCTTTCACACCAGCGCATCACCAGAGACTGGGTCCAAACTTGACAGCACCGAGGCCAAAAATACTGAACAAGCTCCTGTTAAATCAATAGAAATTACTTCTATCATTAATGGGCTTCAAGGTATTGTATATAAACTTTTCTGAATTCTGTAAAATTGCCTTTAAACAGTAGTAAATGATAGTGTAGAGCAAATGATGCAACTGTACACTTTTGAGTCTGTCTAGCTATCTCTTTCATTATAACATCATCTTCAGAAATAAATCTTGAACAAAAGCAGTAATCATATTTTCTGAAAATGGGTATTATGGATTCTGTGTATGTTAACACTTCTGTTTCACCGTCTTTTTCTTTGATACACAGCAAAGCATTTTGCTTCCTATGTTATTTCTAAATTTTTAAGTTTTGATTTATATAAGTTTTAGAGCCCCATGAATCTTTCCTTGCCTTGAAAAATTAAATTAATAAAGCTAGGTGTCCTGTCAGCATGTCTGTTGTTCCTAACATTGCTTTCCCCTTCCCATGCCTTTACAACAGCATTATAATAACTAGTTGTTTCTCTTCCTTCTCAGTTTCCTGCATGCTTCCAGAAAAGGAAACTATATATGCTGTAGGTAGTTTGGAGAACTACCAATTTTTGTGAAAGTTGTATGAATTTAATAATCTTTGAGACACTTACTCAGATTTGGTAATGTTGGCCACTGAGTTCCAAATTTGTAGGTGGAAGAACAGTCACCATAATCTCTTAAGCTTAATTTCCTTACGAAACCTGGTGGGAGAGGGGGAAGCAATTAATCATGTTGATTGTGACACTGTTATTAGTGCTATAATTGTTCTGTAATTAACTTCTCATTACAAAAGCACAATTTGATATACAGCCTTTAATATTTCGGAAAGCTAGATGTCTTCAGTGTTACAAAATTAGTTTCCATAAATGCTTTTTAATTGTATGCTACTCTTTTATCATTTCAGTCCACATAGATTCATGCTGTGGGTTAAAACAACTTCTTATTTTCTGTAAGAAAGTGTGAAAGGCTCTACTCTTTCACTGTATTTTTCTCTAATTTTAGAGCTGTTTGCTCAAGACGTTGTCTTTTTCCTAAACTGGAATGATTAATGCTATTGTATTCGACTTTCCTTTGAAGGGCATAGCAGAGCCCATAGGTTGAGAGGAAAAGTTGGTGGAGCTGATTTTTGGTTACTTTTTTTTTTTTAATGTAGAGTTCTTAGTTTTCATTTTATGTGGCATATTTTGATACCTTTTATATTATAATAATACTGTAGTTTTGGTCCTCAAAGGTATGAGAAAGGCAAGTGTTGGATGTCCATTGTAAGTGCCAGACTTGTTGGAACTTCAGGCCATAATGTCTGCCATAAATTTTCAGCTGGAAAAAACAAACAACTGAAAGCGTGATGTGAAACTTGCTTTCAGATTGAGTCTTAGAGTAGAGATTAAGATCCTGCCTATCTTAAAACAAATTACTGAGAAAAAACACCTCGGGTAGTATTTCCCAAGGTGTTTTGTCCTGTACCTATCTTCTGTCTGCTGGTGTGCCTCTTAAGATCATTGTATTTCAGTAGACTTTATTTTTTTAAAAAGATAATTTAACTTTGATCGGTGAATTTAATTTACACTATTACACTATTTACACTATCTTCTCTGTTATTAATTATCATCTTTAGGAGGTGGTAAGTTATAGCAAGGAGTTGGGAGTAACAGCTAGCAAGTAGGATGAGAAGAACAAAACTAGCTATGCCACCAAAAATGGAAGAGTTGGAAATCAAGGAGTTACCATATATTTGAGACACTTTCACTTTATAGTTACCATATATTTGAGATGCTTTCTCTTTATATCCATATCCCCATCAAACGTGCTTGTTGTTGGTTCCTTTTCCATTATATCTCTGTTCTTTTCTCAGTTTCTTTATTCCTGACCCTGAATTTTCTTACTCATCTACACTCTTACTGTCCATATAGTTCTCAAAGTGCCTTTTTTTTACTGCATTCAGTTCATTTTTCCAGGCTGGTCACCAGATTGGTTTGTAAGATACACAATCCACTGTCTCTTTTATTCTGTCCTGTTAGACTGTGGATTCTTCAGGGAAAGTCATCTTAGTCTATGTTTTGGGCTTTGGAAGAAGGGCATATAATGGTAGTATTCATAACTCATTTAAAAAAATATACTGAGTTTTTATTTTAAGCATTTCTTTCAGTTTCTGTTTTGGTTTATTATGCAAAAGTTCATATTGTATGGATTTGTAACCAGTGTAAGTGAAGGCTGTTGCCCTCTATGCTTTCTCTACCTCTTCAGAAATTAGGGAAACTCCTTGGAAGAAATTCCTGGAGATGTGCTATGTAATGGAGAATTTTCCTCGTTCCTAATCTAGCCATTATACCTTCTAATAGAACAAGAATAAATTTTGATGTCTTTCTGGTGTACAATGTAAACTATGTACTACTAGAAATGCCTATAGTGTGTGTTCATATCTGTACAGTTTTATTTTTTTAGTAGAATTTGTAATCAGAATCAAGACAAACTTTTTTTGATTTATTTTTAACTAGCTTCTGAAAGTTCTGATGATAGTGAGCAGGAAGATGACCAAAGTGCCCAGAACGTACATGCTGATGGCAAAGAGGAATCTCAACATGAAGCTGTAAGCCAAGATAAAAACGAAGTGTGTCTAAAAGAAGAACAGAGCAGTTTATCCCTTCCAGAAGAAACTAAAGCCCTGGCAGACACAGTACTGCCCAAGTCAGGATCCAAGTCTCCTGAAAGACTGCGAAAAGAGATGGAAGAATTATCTGAAGATACTGACTCTGATGGAGATGATGAAGCCACAAAGAAGCGAAAGGAGGTGAAGAAGGAGGTAGTGGATAAAACAGCAAAACCACAGGTAAAACGTGGCAAACGAAGATACTGTGTTGCAGAGGAGTCTTTAAAGACTGTGTCGCCTAATAGAAAGGATGAGAAGTCCAAAAACAAAGATTCCCTTAGTTTAGAAAACAGCAGTAACAGCTCCTCAGATGAAGATGAGGAAGACAAATCGAAGCTGAAGATCACTCCCACTAAAAAGTACAATGGATTAGAGGAGAAAAGGAAGTCTTTACGGACAAGTACTTTCTACTCAGGATTTTCTGAAGTGGCAGAGAAAAGGATAAAGCTTCTAAATAACTCTGATGAAAGACTTCAGAACACCAGAGCAAAGGATCGAAAAGATGTCTGGTCAAGTATTCAGGGACAATGGCCGAAGAAAACGCTGAAGGAACTATTCTCAGACTCTGACACTGAAGCTGCTGCCTCCCCTCCACATGCTGCTCCTGAGGATGCTGCAGCAGAGGAGCAGCTTCAGACTCTTGCAGAGGAAGACATTTCTTTGCCTAGCTCTGAAATTGAAAAACCTTTGCCGGCTAGTGCAGATGTTAAACCTGTTGAGGAAAAAACAGCTGAAATGGGTGAAAAGAAAGTTGACTTTCCAAGCAGTGGCAGTAATTCAGTGTTAAATACTCCTCCGACAACTCCTGAATCACCTTCGTCTGTAACCGTAACAGACAGTAGACATCAGTCCAGTGTCACTGTCTCTGAGACATTGCCACCAAATCAAGAAGAGATACGAAGCATTAAAAGTGAAACTGATAGCACAATAGAGGTGGACAGTGTTGTAGGGGAGCTGCAAGACCTCCAGTCTGAGGGAAATATTTCTCCAACAGGTTTTGATGCCAGCGTCAGCTCCAGTAGTAGTAATCAACCAGAGCCAGAGCATACTGAAAAAGGTAAACAAAAGGGGAAACAAAGGTGTCTTCAACCTAACTCTCTCTCATTTTTGCATTGCTGATGCATCTTCATTCTGTTATTGTTACACTGCTGGAAAGTTTTTGGAGGAAGTAGTAGACAGCTGTCTACTTCAAATCTGTGGAAATGGCATAATCACGTACTGAATAAAAGATAATCTGCCAGGAAGTTTCTTGGCCTGTCAGTAAGAATTGTAGTGGTTTTAATGAGGAATAAACTATATAAGAATAAAGTTTATGCCAGAGATGGCAATAAAAGCCTGGAATGAACTGTAATACATTGTGTAGGGAAAATTTATTGTAGCAAGCTGGATACATATAAAAATACCCTGCTTGCAAGTAGAAGATACTGTTTCTTAAATAAAATATTGATTTTCTGTAAGCTGATTTCTGGGGGGAAGAATAGTGCCAATCATTGCATGCTTAGGCAGCCATTTCAAACTTGCATCTTACAGAATTAATCTTAAAAAAAAAAAAAAAAAAAAAATCACAAACATTGACCGTTAACATTGACCGTTTTAGCAATATTACACTTTCAGATATGATTTTGCAGATTGAAGTTCCCATCCTGAGACTACTAGAATATAGAGGATAATAAACACTGTTGAATACTTGTTCACGTAACGTCAATGTACTGTCTGCTTTTTAACTATTTGCAAGACTGGATCCAAAAGCTTTTTTTGTGAGATTCAGTGGCTGTTTCACAGTTGTATCAAAAGTACAGCTGCTTTTAAAACTGTTAACCTGCCTAAAAGTTATTAATCCAAAGGAAGAAAAATACATCTGAACATAATCCTGAGATTGCAGAAGTGATTTCTTCATCTCCACAGATTTCAGTTCTCATTCAGATAAAAATAATTAACTGGATTTTCTCAAAATGCCCTTAAGGTGTGTTACTTTTGTGATTCTGTATTTGTTGCATTCTTTCAAAAGAACAGTTCAATGTATTCTTTTAAGCAGAGGAGAGAGTTTGGAAGAGGTGAATTTGTAGCCCTCAATAAATAAGCCTGTATTACTTTGGCAATTTATGGATGTGTAGGCTTAGAACTAGTTTGGATTTTTTGGCATAAAAAGAAATTATCACCACATGAAATAGAGAAGTTTGTTTTGTTTTGTTTTATACTATTAATTGCACAATATTACAATTATATGCATTAGACTGTAACTTCCTCTCTGATTTTGTCAGTATGTTGCCTGTCTTAGAAAATTGGGTGAGCTTACTGTTTCTTAATTTAAATGGTTTATTTTAGTTCTTAATTTAAATGGTTTTGCTACAGGAGTCACTTTTATCTGCAAGTCAGGAGGTTGTGGAACAATGTCTGAACAACCCCTAAAATTTGCTCTTTTAACAGGTGTACTAAAATTCTTATTTTCCTTTCCTACCTTTTCCCATTGAAGTTACAAATACCAGTAGACTTTTTCCTTTTTTTTGTTTGCCTTCTTTTTTTGTTGCCTTATTTTTGTTGACATATATTTTTGACATTATCTAGGATTTTTAATATATTCAATTAATGTAATTACTGATAGCAAATGATATTTTTGTTTTTTTCTCACAGCTTCCAAGTGTGACAGACTTTTTCTGACACACTTCAGTTTCAATAGTTCTTGTTAAGTTTTTCAAATAACTGTATTCAGATATATATTTTTTAAATATGATGAACTATATATTCCATGTGGTTCAAGAGAAATTGTGATAAAGCACAGGAGAAAGTCACTTGCAATTATCTTAATGTGTACTCTAACCAACAAACTTAGACTGCTTTCCATCTTCCTTTACCTCCTCTTTTCAATATAAGTAGAAAGGTGAGGTGTAATAAGTGTAGAAAGGAACAGTTGCATTGTTGTCTACAAACTTAAGCTCTGAAGCTCTGAGACTTTGAGAAAAACACACAAGTGCAAGTATTAAACCTTTTTATTTTTTCTTTTTTCAATCGTAGTCTGTGCAGGCCAAAAGAGACTTAAAGATGCTCAGGGAGGAGGCAGCTCCTCAAAAAAGCAGAAAAGAAGCCACAAAACATCTTCTGTGAACAACAAAAAGAAGAGTAAAACTAGTAAGTACAGCATTTTGGTGTGAAATGAAATATGTGTCATTTCTTCTAGCAATTGCAGGAGAAGCCTGGAAATAACATATATATGTATATAAAAAATATATTTTAAGTACAAAATGCTCTCATCAGGGAATTCTTAATACTGTTTAAATGAAGAAACTGCTTTTCCTGAATGCCAAAGTATTTTTAAATGTTTTGTGTCTTTTCTGGGCCTATTTCTTAGAGAAGCTTAGTATCTTGTAATTCAGGAAGACTAAGAAGAGTTAATATTTCACACCTGGTAGGACTGGGATCTTTGTTACCACATGAAAAAGAGAGTAATTTTAGTGGCATGATCTCATGTTCTAGAGGGGAGACTGGGACCTGCATGAAACTATACTTTGTATTTTCTGTGAAATGAGTTTTCAGAGGTTATTATCTCTTACAGTAGCAAATATGTGAATAATTCCAGAAGAATATGGGCTCAGTTTTCTTCCTCTGTCATCTGTTACATCTTCAGTAAATCATAAATGCTTTTGCAACTTATCTTTTGTTGTAGAAGCTAAACGGAGTAGAAACTGCAGTGCTGGTGAAGAGTGGCTTAATAAATGCAGAGCTGTATGACAGAGACCAATGCACACGTGTTTGGGAGACAGTAAGATCAGTTACTGCCTCATCTAATTGTTAATGAAAAAGACAAATCAGAGGACAGTCAGCTAGAGAGTAAAGCCAGCTGGATAGCTGTCTTAAAAAAAAAAAAAGTGGAAGTGAGGATAGAAAACATGCTTTTTTTTTTTTAATTTTTCTTTCTTTTAACAGCTTTTACTAAGCGTGTACTTTCTGGTCTGATATTTGTACTCACTCTGTCCACCTTTCATGTTCATTGATCTTCTCTTCAGTCTCTCATCCTTTTTCATTCCATTTCACTAATCTCCTTGTACAGTAACCTTTTCTCCTTCCCTCACCCCAGCAATTAAAGTGACAAAACAAACAATTTGCAGAACTAATACACCATGTTTATCTTTGTCATTGTTCCCTTTGATTTGGTGAATTCATCCTTGTTTCTTAACCTGTGTCTTTGTCAGGATGCAAGCACTTCAAGGCTAGGATTGTTTCTTGTACTGTGCACACTGCTTGGCAGATGTATGTTCTGTTTTTGTTAGACTTCAGGCACTGTTGTGATAAAGGCAATAAAAAGATGAAATGTGGTTGTAAGCAAAAAATGCTTTTTGCAAAATTCAGGTATACTAGCTAAAGTTGCTCTTGCAGCTTTAACTCGTCTTTGCATTAAGTCAGCGGACAACTGCAGCTCTGCAACCAGCAGAGCTCTTTTATACAGCGTATCTTGTTGTTCGATATCGCCAAGTGTGGGTAACTGGATCATAAAGAACAGAACCAAGAGAGGCTTTCAGAGACAATACCTAGGGGAGTCACAATTGAGGCATAAGTTTCTCTTGATAAATATTACTTTGAAGATGTTTTTGAAAACAATTCTAATGATGGAGATTCTGCCGCTTCCCTAGGCATTTTATTCCTGTGGTTCACTAGACATATGTTCAATTACAATCTCTTGCCACTGCTTCCACCCCAGGTTTACTTTTTGTAATGCTAAACAACCATTACCCTTTTAATCATTCCTCATAAATTTTGTCTTTTAGATTGTTATTCTTTGGGCAGTTTGACTAGAAAACAGTGTTCGGTTGAGCCTGTTGCTTTATAGTTAGTGATTTCAGTGTGAGGTCAGGTTCTTCTGTTTTCTGTCAGCTGAAGATGCTTTTCTGCAATTAAAGAATTTGAACATTGTATCTGAGGATTTTCTGTAGACAATGTCACACAAATTCAGATTATTGCTAGTCATTTTAGCACTGAAAACCTAAAAGAAATAAATATAACATAACGCTAAGGAACAGGACGATTGTTTACTCTCACTTCTGTTACGCATCCCCTAGGAGTACAGTGAAAAGCTCACCTGTAACCATTAGCTCTAAAACTGGATAGAGGTTAGCATATATCAAATGCTGTATTAGAAATCAATATTGAAAAGAGGTTAAACCAGAGAGAGGACGTAACAATCAGTCCTCCATATTTTCTAATGAAGGCAGCATATTTATGGATGTGGCTCTGAAGAAACAAGGGTGATGCTGTCTTGAACCGTTCAGAGTAGAATACACCTTTCCTATACAGACCTGGAGTTGCTGGATTTTATGCAAGAATCTTCCTCCAAGAAGTCTGTCCATGTTCCGTGACGTTCATGCGCACATGCTTTCAGCAACATGCTTGTCAGTATTCAGGATAGTTGTGGAGCCACAGGCTGGTACTTTATCTAGCTTTGCAGGATTTTGGTTCCAATAAGTCCATGCAATAGTTACGAATCTACCTGCAGATCAGCTAACTGGACAGTGTTACCTGTGCAAGGTTTCCCTTTCACAGCATGCCAAAATTAAAGAGGCCCCGCTACATGGCTGCCTGTTTTGGGGGGTCTTGTCTTTCAGCACTAGTGCAAAAAGGGCTGTGTGCCAAGCTTCTATACCAGACAGATTATATCATTTTAGGGTAAAAGGATTTCAGTTAGATAAACTTTTATATGAAAATTAGCACAGGGGTAGCTTCTGATAGACTTTGGTTTGGGCAGGAAGGTTGTTTTTATTTTGTAATATGTTGTCTTGTTTCTTCAGCAAACAGCAGTGATAGTGAAGAACTATCTGCTGGTGAAAGTCTGACCAAGTCTCAGCCAGCAAAATCGGTTTCTACTGGCATGAAATCTCACCAAACCAAATCACCTGCAAGAACACAATCTCCAGGAAAATGTGGGAAAAACGGAGAGAAAGAGTCTGATCTCAAAGAACAGAATAATCGTTTGCCCAAAGTTTACAAATGGAGTTTCCAAATGTGTAAGTATTTTCTTCAAAGCATGCCCAGTGTGGCCTTGGAGTATAGAATAAGATGACTTCTTGAGTTTTGTGTTTTTTTTTTTTCCCAAAAATTATTCTATCCTTGGTTTGCTCAGTTGTGTGATACATCCTGATTTTAAAATAATATTTATTTTATTTGCAGTTACAATTCAGGAAATTGCCTATATCCTACTCTCCCAATACTATTTTTAGATACGGCTCCTGCGCTGACTTACTGTTCTTGCCATCCTGTGTTGAGCTGTCACTTAGGCATGAATGTTACCCACTGTATATGTGCTTCTTGTGTTGATGCTTTCTTGTTTTACTCCTCATTCTCTAGTTATTGTTCAGTTATTGATTTGTTACTTTTCCCTGCTGTTTTGCCTTAATGAACCAGGACATGTTTACTATTTCTAGTAATAAGAACTTCCAGCGTGTTTGTGTCAGTCAGCTACAGGTGCACATACGCTGACTGTGAGCATAGCATTGAGGGGATTACACATCTACCAATCCAAAAAACATTGCAGTAGCTTATAAATACCTCTGTGCTATTAGTGTGACTTCTTCATTGCCTCTGTGTGTAAGTTATTGCAGCACTACTTGCAGTGGGAAGAAAAGAGAAATATGACAAAATGCTAGATAATTAAAGCCCTCTTCGTCAGTATAACAATAAACAAACAACTGAAAAATAATTCTCTTAAAACAACAACTTTATATTTTTAGCCCTCTCTCAACATCTAGGAGTTTGTCTAGACAGCAATAAATTGTTCTCCTTAGTACCAACCATGGATGTGTGTAGCATGGCATGAATTATTTTCTCTTTGCTTTTAAAGGTCAAATGGAAACTGTGTGACGTGAGTGATTTAAATTACTTCTTAAAATAATCCATAATATCTCATTCAGTATTCACAAATGACCTTAGTATATGTCAAGTTTCTGAAGTTCTCAGAGCATTATGCTCTGCTTTTCTGCGCTCTGTCGCAGGCTGTATGAAGGCTGCCATTCCTCACATAACATAGGAACAGGAAAGAGCTAGTACACACATTGCGCAGATGCTTCTGCTGAATTTTTTTGCCTGCGGCATTCCTTCATGCCCAGGGAATTCTCCACTTAGACAGCCATTTCTGTGGTGACAGAATCTGACTCTAGGTTTTCTTCTCCAGCTCTGAGTCTGTGTTACTCTGTATTGAAAGTATTTTTCTCCTAGTCCTTTCACACAGTCAGCTTACATTCTGCAGTTCTTCAGGACTGTGTGATACTGTCTTTATTGTCACTTTTCAGCCTGCTGAGATTCATTGGGCAGTTTCCTTGTGTAACACGTACTTAAAGAGCTTTTTCTACTTCCTCTCTACCTTTGCTACACTGCACTTGCTATGTCTGCTTGGCAGGAAACAAGTTGGACTTTGGAGTGCTATTTAACGCATTTCCTGCTGCTGCAGGGTATAGGATGTTTGCAGCACCTGAGCTTTCCTCATCTTCCCATAGCCTAATGTAGTTGTGGCTTTTGGTCCTTTGGTGCTAGCTTCATGTGGTCCACGGTATAGTAAATGATTCTTAAGTGTCTTTGGAGTGTCTACAGCATGGCTTACCTGTGGCTGAAAGGGAGCGGACCCAGCTAGTTCTTCCTGGCTGTCTCCCACAGGTGTGCACGCACAATGGGAAGAGCTCCCAGCTGGAAACAGCCAGAGAGGCAGCTCCTGTGCTGTCTGACTGTCAGTATCCCCATGTGAGACACCAGAGCAGAGATCTGATCTAGTTATACCTTATGGCCCATATACCAAGGACTTAGATTAGAATCACCCCACAGCTGTTCTAATTCCTGTCATAACCTGCTCATTGTGTAACGAGCAAGACAAGTCAGGCAAGACTGACCTTCCTGGTGTGTTAGACTAAATGAAGCTCTAGCAAGGACTCAAAACAACAGACTCAAAGCTGATTTTGGCCCCTATGTTTTCACTAGATGTCTCAATTTTTTTTATTTTTTGCCACTCCTGTGTCCTGTGTGGAGAAGAATGCATGCATTTTCTTCTCCCACCGCCTTTATAAAAAAATTTTAAAAAAAATTGCATCTATTGGCAGTATCACTTTAAAAACAAACAAACAAAAAAAACTCCACAAACTTTGTGGTAATAAACAGTAGTTTCTCTTGCTGTGTTTATTGGATTTGCTGTCTGCTATGTCAAAGCACGTCACTAAGACTTGAGTACTTCTTATTTCACTGACATTCACAAGTTTTTGGAAATGCTGCAATACAGCAATTAACAGAGATTGTTTAACTTGCAGCTGACTTGGAAAATTTGACTAGTGCAGAGCGCATAACTGTTCTTCAAGAAAAACTGCAGGAAATCAGGAAACATTACCTGTCCTTAAAATCTGAGGTGGCTTCCATTGACCGAAGAAGAAAGCGCTTAAAGAAAAAGGAGCGGGAAAGTAAGTGCTGGGACCTGAATTCTTTTAGAGGGCTAAATCACGTCATGTTATTAAGGTGTTAATAAGAATCAGGTAATATTTAGTAAGGCACGTGCCATTAGGAGTTTGGTTGTGTGGTTTTTTGTTTGTTCTGTTGTTTTTTTTGTTTGTTTTTTAAACACTATACAGTTATTTGATGATCTGTAGAAGGTACAGTTCAGGTGTCTAGTGACATTTAATTAACCCTATGTAAGGGGGGAACATTAAAAAGACAATCTATTTTATTTAGGCAGAGCTACTTTATACAAGGGGAAAAAAAAAGTTTAACAAACTTTTCTAAGCTGTTAACAAAGCATCTTAAGATTATGAATAACTTAAAATTTCTCTTCAGCTTGTACTATAACTTAGTATAGTATTACTTGTATGTCTAGTTAAGGCTCTGCCCTTAGTGTAAGTGATTTGAGTTTAAGGGAGACCATCAAATTAAAATCTCTCGTTTCCATGAAGCTGTTTTACTTCTGTAAGGAATGTGCTAGTGTGCCTGCTTCTAACAGCATTAAAAAGATTTTCTCCACGTCTCATTTTATCCGCATATTTAACTGTACACTGATTATAAGAAGAAAAGCTGAAATGTCACATATGGTAAGACTTTTTTGGGGCTGCAGCCATCACATGGGCACTGCAGTTGCTGCTTGGTTGCCAGCGCAGGCTGTATGTGCAAGGTGCAGTGTTGGGACAAGGCCCTGCCAGTGCAAATTCTCAGAGGAAAGGGAGCACATGACTGCACTTGTGGGGCAGGAATGACTTCTGGCATCCTCTGTCTGGGCCCTTAATCTGGGTAATCAGTGAACTGGGGCTGCAAGGGGCAATGATGTGCTGTGTTGCACACTTGTCTTTCAGAGTATTTCCCACAAAAGCTAGGGAACAGAGGCTTTTTTCTTTTTAATTATTAGGCATTGGATGCTGGAGTCAGGATATACAAATCCTTGTCATTAAGCAATAAAAATGTTTTTCCATTCAATCTATAAATTTGTAAAACCTATGTTTTCTTGTTCCTGTGCAGGTGCTGCTACTACGTCATCTTCCTCCTCCTCACCTTCCTCTAGTTCCATTACAGCTGCGGTTATGTTAACTTTAGCAGAACCATCTATGTCAAGTTCATCACAAAATGGAATGTCAGTTGAGTGCAGGTGACAGCAGGACTTGCCAAAGCACTTTGCACTTAATGGCTGCTGAGGGCCACTCTTTTTTTTTGATTTTTTTTTTTTATACTGCACAGTGGCACAAAATTCAGACAAGCACTATTTTGTATTTAAAGTTGTTTCTTGACAAGCTAACTTTGCACTTAAGTGCACTTTTATGAAGAAAAAGTACAACAAACTGCTTTTCCTCAAGCAATAATTGTTTCCAACTTGTCTGGGAATTGTAAGTCCAGTGACTCGAAGGCCTTCCACTGTGGCAAATGGAGGCTGTTCACTGCCTGTAGAGACAGTACAATAAGCATATAGTTGTTGGGTTGATCTAAATAAATGTGGTGAGGCTTACTGTACGTGTATTCCCTGGTATTTTGTTAAAGCTGGAACATTTGATATTTTTCCATTTATTTATGACAAATATTGAACCTATTTTCATTTGTACAAGCTAATTGTTTTTTAACTGCTAAGTCACCTTATAGTGGCTTTAATTGTATATGTCAAGCACATGTATTCAATTCAAAACCTGCAGTTAGGATGTTTGACATCAGTCCTGATAACCAAATAGAAGGATTCCTTTAAAAAACAAACAAACAAAACTGACTAATGTTTACAGGTTTGAATTAGGCTTAAATAGGTTACTCTGGGTTTTAATAACCCATTAATTGGAATGAAACTACTGTACTTTGCCATTTTTCTATAAAACAGTATTTTTTTTTAATTTTGATAAAATACATTATGAAAAAGGAAGAAAATGGCTAACAAACTGTATTAAATCTTAATGTATAAAGATTGTATTTAGCCAGTTTAAAGTGTATATTTATTCATAATGGATTATAACAGTTATATTTTTGTGTTTTCTTGTAAATGTTTCTTTTCCCTTAAAGCAACAAATATTTCATTTGTAATGCTTATTTTATTACGAGCTTCAAGGAGAGGACTTCAAGACCGAGTAAGGTGTGAGGTTATAATTTGTGGTTGCTGATATGAACACTGCCACAAAAGGGTAGTTGTTTTTAAAATAAATAGCTAGCTGAGTGGTAGACATTTAATTTTTTAAATGCCTTGTACAAATTCCAAAACCAACTTCAGACCGTTTTCACTTGTATTGATTTTATGTTGTACGAATCCCAAGCTCTCTCCTGTTAATTATATACCTTTGTAAGACATTTGTATATTGCGGAAGTGTTCATTCAAGCTATTTAATACCTGGCACTGTTAATACACAGTACTTTATTGTACAGATTGTTTTACTGTTTTAATTGTAGTTCTGTGTACTTCTTTTGGCTGGGGAAATAGGGGCTGGCATGTTTTTTTCTTTGTTTTCTGGCAATACAACATGTAAGAATTCAAAGCATTTTGTTTGTAGATGCTAGAGTGTCTGTCAGAATCCTTTACATTTGACTTTTCTAAGAAAAGCATTTTCAGTCTTCGTAGTGTGTGCTTAAGGTTAACTGATTTTATTGAAAATGGTTTCAAAGTATTCAGAATTGTACAGGACTGTAAAAATTTGTTGACAAACATTGAAGGAAAAGCTTATAGAAAAAAGCTATAAAATATATATTAGGTTCTGCAGAATATGGAGAATTATGTAATATATTGTACAAATGTAAGCAAAGGCCTCTGAAATAAAATGCCATAGTTTGTGAATCCCTGATTTTGTTTCTAACAGTTTAATTAAGTAACCATGGTGTGTTCATTTCTGTGACACCAATCTGCAGAATCAGTTTAGCAAATGATATTTGATATGGTGTAATAAGCATATAAAAATGAGTTAGACTAGGTACATTGGCCCCATTTTCCTCTTAGCAGTTGGCTCAAATTAATCTTTTTCAGCAGAACAGGAGAGCTTCACGCATTGACATCATTAAGGCTGCATCAGTTGAAATAAAGATGAGTTTTGATTCATGTTAATTCAGGTAGTTTGAAAACGTATAAAAAAGCTCCTGAAGGTATTTGCTGACTTCTGATAACAGGCTAAGTTCCCATTCGGTTCAAGTGAAACTTGAATGAAACTTTAGTTACATCTGCTTGCACCATGTCTGGTTTCAGTTGACCAAAATACGGTTGCACCTGCAAAGTGATGGATTACCAATGAGGATGATAAATAACAAGTGATTGATGATAAGCTTTGGACACTTTGTTCATAATTAGCAGTGATCTGAGACTGCCAGGAGTAATTTTTAATAAATTCATAGGGCTATTCAGAAGATAATATTTATCTATGTTTAGTAGAATCTGAGTTGCAATAGTTCAGTTCTGCCTTCAGTCTCAGGAGGCGCAACTGGTATTGATTTAACTGGGAAATGTTATTTGGGCAACTGAGCATATTCAGCCTTCTGCTCGGTACTAGTTCTGGATCAGCTCTGTTTCAGTTCCAGCACTCATGCTTTGATACGACAATTGTTGACTCTTGTTCTATGGTAAGTTTTTGTTTACTTCTTTAAAATGGAATAACAGAGAGATTCCTCATTAGCCACCTCCCCAGGCTTCCCCACTGCTAAATTAAGTTGAATGTTTTTGCATAAATAGGGATTTTTGCTGTTCTTTATTACAGAGATTGTTTAATTTTTTCTGTCTCACATTTAGTTTAATGAGTAATCAAAATCTGCTCTGGATGCCTTTATATTGCACCTCTTCTGTGAAGTGTTTGTAAATAGTATTCTCTAGTTCGTGTTACTTGTGTCCCAGTGGATACAAATGAAGATGCTTTTGGAAACTGTTTAGCCAGGCAAACTTATCCCAAGTTCCAGTAAGTGAAATCTGAGCTTCCTTTCAGTTCACATATTGTAATGTGGCTTAAACATGGGTGTGCTTCCTGCTTGGCGTGCAGGCTGTGCTTAAAGCTGAGAAAGGGTATGTGCCCATACCCTCGAGTGCCTGCTCAGACCATGACCTTAAAGGCAAACTACCCCTCACTTACGCTCTACACCTTGGCTGAGTGACAGACGTGTCTTGTGTGTCTCATGCTTGATCGTGTTGAGAATAGCTGAGCGTAGACTATCGGCATATGCTGAGAGCACAGCCGGCTGGCTGTATTGCTCCCAATTCCCTTTATCTGCAGTCCCTGCCAGTGCTTGCACACTTACTTGTTACTGTGCGGTTTCCATCATGCCACGAAATTTTCTTCTCTGCCTGCCTTAAGGCTCCAGCTCACTCTCTGGTTGAGTTCTTGGAGTCTTGTCTGCCTTTTGTTGAGCTTCAGCAATTATGTCTCTGAAATCAGCCAGCCGAACGTTTGTCCAATCTAATGTTGATGTTTTGATGTTTCAGCCTGTTCTATATCACTGAGTCACCTACAAAACTGCTCTATCATGTGAAGACAGATTTGAAATGCCAGTACAAGTAGTGCAGCAGCCACCTGCCAGTTTTCAAGAATTCTTGTGTTTTCTTGGACTGTCCCAGCATCCAGCAGGCCAGGCACAGGATGCCTGGTGCATACGTCAAGACCAGTGCTTTACCTTTATTCCACAGCTGGATCGCTTGTTGTGCCTTCAGTTGGATGTCAGTGCTAACAGAACTGCTAACACTGGCAGCTCAAAAAGGGGCCTGAAGCGCATGAAAGATTGCAACAGAAGAGTTGTTCCTATTTGCTTCAGCCTTTACATGGCTTGCGATTTTCTACCCTTTTCCGATTATCATGTCATGTAGCATTTAAAATTGCTTCGGGCTGGCAGGTGTAGGAAGAGATCACAATTAGGTGCCTAGCTTCCAAGAGTTAATAACAGATCATACTTCCCTCTGCATCTATTTGAGAATTAACCTAACAAAAAAAGGTTCTTTCCCAGTTGGATCAGTTATCCAGTCCCATTCACATGCTGCAGCAGCAGGGTCATCCCGAGCACTTGCCTCCACTGGCTACAGAGCGAAGCTTGGGGTGAGAGGTACGACTGCTTGCTCCTTTTCCAGTCCTCTGGAATCCCCTGAGGCGTACTGGCTGGCAGGGACTCTTCATCAGAAAAATCCTTACATAATTTAAGTCTGCTCTGGATCCTAGGTACAGATGGAACAGTCCAGAAGGAAGCGGCCTAGGTGGTATTTGGGGATGATGTGTTTGATGGTCTAATAACTCCTTCAGACTGCTGCTTTAACAGCTCCTTAAGATTGTTCAAGCAGTACCGGTTTGACTGCCTGTGGCTCTGTTCCTTCTGTACACCAGATTAGCTTGTTACATATTAGACTGTTATCTCAGCCCCACAAGTCACGGAAACCATTCAGTTTAGGTGCTCTTTACCCAGCCTCTTGGCATTATCTAATCCTTTTCCAAGTTCGTCTCACGGTGAGCTACTGGGAAAGGGACGGCGCGAGCAACAGCCGGGGGGTTCCTGCCCACGACCCGAAGCGTTGGGTCACCCACCCTGGCAGCTGTGCCCGTTAATGACATTAAATTGTTCGAGTACGCCCTTACCCACAGACTTCGTTAAAGCCTTCCAGCAGCAGCGCTGCCTGAGCGGGAGGCTGCCCCGCAGAGGCCTGGGGCAGCGCCCGTGGAGCCGCGAGGCGCGGGGTTGCCAGCGGGCGTCACCGCGCCGCCAGCCGTCGAGCTGACCCGGGGGCCTCCGCACGACGGCATCGGCCA